>FIZR01030342.1:0-26987 GCA_900060175.1 Ferrisia virgata
ATCATAGAAAGCAAACTTATCAGTCGCCATATTAGCGGACCTATTCCTCAGAAGACCATATGCTGTCATGAAATGTTACTTGCAGAGCTGATTCTTGTCAGAACAATGAAGTGATAAGAAATCATGAAAAAATTGTAAATAAGACCGGAATCCCTTCTCTATTGAAAAAACTGTCTGTCAATCTTTTCACGAATGCCTAAATGCAAATTTTGTTTGGTAGGTATAAATTTTTGCAAATTAAGTTTTACACAATTTATCCATCTCATCGTTGAACTTTGTTAATATTTGAATTATGTACATCGTAATAGATTCATTCGTGATATAATTTTTCACTTTTGAGCTTATAATTTAGTTTTAAACGGATATACTAATTTTCGCGCCTTTACAAAATTCGATTACACAATGATAGGTAAAATCATCTGTCGTCGATAGTCACGTGATTAAGAAAAGCCAATCAGCTGATATTCTTTGTGTCTACCGCCAAGTTGTTTTTTAAGATCCGAAATCGTATTTTAGACAATTTCATGTTGTTTTCCGATGTCTGGCGTATTTGTGAAACTAGCTGTTAAATTATAATTTGATCGAAATTTTAACCCTATAACCTCTCCGTCACATTGTGTACACCGATTACATTCTTTCCTATTTAACCAACAGCCTGTAAACCTGCTAAATTCCCCGATTGCAATTTTATAGATCTCATTCTTTTCATTGTAAAATGTTACAAAGTGGCAGAAATTATTGATTTTTACCCGTATTTTGTGCTCCTCTAAACGTAATTTTATTCTATATTTGTAACCATGTCTGAAGAAAATGGTTTGCTCAATCTTCTGATCCATAATGCCAATGGTACGTACCTTACACTCAACTTTTTTTCACGTTTTATCGCGTTTTTGCTACTAATTTTTTTAATTCATCATAAAACTAGTCACATTTGAGCTTGTAATATCGTACCCAAGATGCAGTTTTCTAAGGCTACATCTTAGTGACTATATTCTTGATAGCCTACTTTGAAACATGCTTTCGTGTTCATAGGTGAACCACAGCTGATAAAAGTACAAACTTCTAATAGTAAAATGATAACATCAGGTGTTCCAGCAAAAGTTTTAAACCCTAATCAAAACACTAGGCAAAGATCAAAAAATTCCAACGAATCATCTTCACAAGTGAGTTAGGCTACGAGTTCATATCGGACTCGATTCTTCCACTATATATGTACTAACTATTGTTGAATTCTTAGAGTGCCAATTCGTCCGGTAGTGCGAATTCATCGAAAAACTTCATTTCATCAATATTGGATCATTCCGGTCGTAAAAGACAAGAAGTATCTGATACTGAATTTCCTCAGGAAAAGTAATAGCCTCGTCCCTAAGTTGCACAGACCATCTTGAATCAATGACTAGAGTTGAATTGTAATTCATTTTCAGGCGTAGCTCAGTATATTATAGTAAACGTAGAAGAGTTGATAAATGTGGTAAAGGATTACGGCATTTTTCAATGAAAGTATGCGAGAAAGTGAAAAAGAAAGGTACCACTACGTATAATGAAGTTGCCGACGAGTTAGTTGCTGAATTTACAAATCCTTCTGTTCCTCCCATAATCGAACAAGTAAGTTTTTTCCAAAGTTACTTGTGATTATTCTATAGATCAACTCTTAATTGTATCGTTTTTTTCAGCAATATGACCAGAAAAATATCAGACGAAGAGTTTACGACGCTTTAAATGTGCTTATGGCTATGAACATTATATCCAAAGAGAAAAAAGAAATTAAATGGCTAGGGTTGCCTACCAATTCATTGCAAGAATGTTTAAATCTTGTTAACGAAAAAAAACAAAGAATTGATCGAGTTAAACAAAAAACAAAACAGCTGCAGGAAATTATCCTGCAGGTAAATACGTTTATATAATAGGCCTACTCTAATATTGGCTGGAATTGCCTAGTTACATTTTCTTTCTTGATTTTAGCAAATATGTTTCAAACGATTGGTTGATCGTAATTTTGAATACGAGCAAATGCATGGTCGACCTTTATTAGAAGACTGCGCTGTTCATTTGCCATTTTTATTACTTAAAACCAATAAGGACACTGTTATAAATATCAGTGTATCTCAAGACAAGTAAATCAATTTTTTATTTTCATCTATACAATACCGGTTTTTATTTGAATTTTTGCAGTTGTTTGTATTGCGAACATTGAAATATTTTTCTATCCCAACGTTATCAATTTTAACTACCGTATTGACCCAATTGCACTTGCAATTTTAATTTTGCGTCATTTCACGTGATCAGAGTCCTGACTGTTTGAAAGTTTTATTTTTTTTTCAAGTTGTATTTTTCATTCTTATGTGATTAGTGAAAGCTTCTTGATTTAATGTATTGAGACTTTTTGAGCGGTGATGCTCAAATGTAATATTTTCTTAAAATGTGGAGTATTCTGAAATTTAAAAAAAAAATTTTTTAGCAATTCTGTAGGTTTTTTTTTATTATTCTAGTAGTTATCAGGTTTGTTCGAGCAACCGCTACAGAGCTTCAAAATTCCAAATTATGGAACTTCATGAAAAATATTGAGGTGAATGATCGATAAATTAATTAAGATTGTTCGATGTTTATTTTATTTATTACATAATATGTAATTACTAAGGTAAAAATCGATCAATTTAAATCAATTCATCAAAAATGCACTTTAATTCTTTTTATGAAGTTCCATAATTTGGAATTTTGTAGCTTTGTGGAGTTGGCCCGAACAAATCTATCATTTAAAAATTTCCAGAGTTTTTATTGATATTTTAATTATGTTTCATCGTATTATTTTTTTCATTTCAGACAAGAATATCATTTTTTATTCGACGACAATTTTGAAATTCGCGATGACATAGACATTCTTAAAGAAATGGGATTAGTCATGGGTAATGATTCATTGAACGAGTTTATTCTTGTTTTTTTTTTGAAAAAATATCGATGATTTTGTTGAAATTTTAGGTTTAGATAAGGGAGAATGTACAGAAGAAACTCTTGAAATTGCAAAATCGATAGTACCCGAAGTACTGAAAAAATACGTCGAGCGTAAGTTATTGAGGTTATTTTTGTGATGTCCCTTTATTATTTTGTGTGATTAAAAAAAGTGTTTTAATCAATTATAGAAATGGCCAAAGGAGAAACTGAACTCGATTTGGAAGGCTTAACTCAAGATTTAGATTCGACGGATCAAATGTTGCTGGAACCTTCGAGTTTATCTCCGAGTAGAAAAGATGAATCAGACGATGAATCAGATATTTCTGATGATACCGATATTTTAGAATGATCGAGGCAGAAAGATGTTCTAAATTTGGTATCCGGTTTGTAGTTAATGTTTTTATCATTAAATGAGAAATGATTATAATAATTATAATCTTTTTTTTGGTCACGTCGACAACAGATGAAAACGTTAAAAGATAACAATCGGTTATTCGTAATGGGTCAATTAGGGATTTATCAATATTAGCATGGAAGGGTAAACCTTTTTGAGAAACATGATCTCAAATCTCTCCTATTTATCGATCTTGTAAACTTAGTTTTAACTATTTAACGAGCACAATAACCTAGTCATTGTACTTCTTCGTTGCGTGATACTTGCTTATTTCGGTATTGAAATAACTGGTAATGTATGGCTTGGCATTTATGTTCAAATTGAAACTGCCAATGTATATAGAGAAACATGTTCGTCGTGTGATATTATACCATATTTTTGGTTACCGTATCTGTTATTTTACAACGGTATTATTCTTTTATGGCAAAAATGAGGGTTAAATAGGAGGTAAACAAAACTGATTGTTGTCTGTATCGGTGTTTCGTTCATTGAGTTTACACGTATTGGATGTTTTCATCTGTTTGTAATGTTTTTTTTTCTTCTTTTTTTTTTACAAAAGCAGTATTGTCCGGTGCAAATGTATACGGGTTTCTCATTCCCCCTCCCCCTCCCACTTTCTCTTAGAAGTGTAATCACATAATTTTATATTTCTGAAATAATCAAATGCTTCGATGTACGTTTTATAATTTATTAATACAAATAAAAGTATGTTTGAATTTTTATTGTTCAATGTTCTATATATTTAGGTATGTAAATGGAAAATGATAACGAAAGTCGAGTGTCATGAAAATATTCGTTTTAAAATTGTTGTTATTGCTTACTATTTGCGCATATGTGGATCGTTCTTTCAAAATGTATTTTTTTAGAACATTTTATAGTTGAAATCGGCTACCTAAATTCAAAATTATGTTCATGAAAGAGATTTCTTTATTACCTAATTAGTGTTATGTTCTTACAATTTGAAAGAAGAAATCTGAAGTTGTGTGTTGATAATAGAACTTCATTCGTAGCAGAAAAGAAAAACAATTTTGAGAAATTGTTCAACAGTTATTACTATTAGGTTAACTAAACTTCGAAAAACTTTGGAAGTTTGAAAACGTGAATTTGACGAGTAGTTCGATGTTTTTCTGAGTGGAGTGGTAGTGTGCAATGCAACGCTTAAGTTTAAACCAATCACAGTTCAGTATTTGAATTTTAATTCACGAATGTTGACGAACAACTTTTACTGTAAGTCAATTTTGTTGTAGTAGTCGAATCACAAAAAGATTAAGATCACAGAATCGGTAGACTAGTGTTTTCGCGAATTTAATTTAAAAAAATATTTAATTTATTTGAGTTATTTACTTTTTATTCATAATTTCTCAAAATGACTGTGAATGGAAGTGCGGAAAACGTTCGGGAAAAGGCCCTGGCCGATTACCGGAAGAAATTAATTGAACATAAAGAAGTTGAAAGTCGTCTCAAAGAAAGTAAGTTGACCGTACAAAACGCCTAGTCATCGTGAATTTTTAAGACCTATAGTTATTTAAATCGCTCGATTTCTTCTAAATTGATTGTAACAATTCTTTTTCTAGTGCGAGAACAACTGAAAGATTTAACTAAGCAGTACGACAAATCCGAAAATGATTTGAAAGCTTTACAGAGTGTTGGCCAAATCGTTGGAGAAGTTCTCAAACAACTCACCGAAGATAAATGTAAATAGATTAATTAGATAAATATTGCTGTATGAAGACATACTTGACCCGTATGTTAATCCTCAGTTATAGTCAAAGCTACGAATGGACCAAGATACGTAGTAGGTTGCAGAAGACAACTCGACAAAACGAAATTGAAGTCCGGTACTCGTGTAGCTCTCGATATGACTACTTTGACTATTATGCGTTATCTACCGCGTGAAGTCGATCCCTTGGTATACAATATGTCTCACGAAGATCCAGGTGAAGTCACGTATTCGGCAATTGGTGGTCTCAGCGAACAAATTCGCGAATTAAGAGAGGTAATTGAGGATTTTTGGACAGAATTATTTTTGTTACGTGCATATTAACATGACGAATTCAATTAGGTTATTGAATTACCTTTAATGAATCCGGAGCTTTTCCATCGTGTTGGTATTACGCCGCCAAAAGGGTGTTTATTATACGGCCCTCCTGGTACGGGTAAAACTCTCCTGGCTCGTGCTGTTGCTAGTCAGTTGGATGCTAATTTTTTGAAAGTAAGTATAATTTATCGTAGAAAGCAGACCGTGTTGAAGCATTTACTTATATAGTGCAAATTATTATTTTAGGTTGTATCAAGCGCAATTGTCGATAAATATATCGGTGAGAGTGCTCGACTAATCAGAGAAATGTTCAATTACGCCAAAGATCACCAACCTTGTATTATTTTCATGGATGAAATCGATGCCATTGGTAAATACATGTTGTGTTCTACTTATTTACTGTATGGAATATTTGCTCATGAATTATTTAACAGGTGGTCGAAGATTTTCGGAAGGTACTTCCGCAGATCGGGAAATTCAACGAACATTAATGGAACTTTTAAATCAAATGGATGGTTTTGACTCGTTAGGACAAGTGCGAATTGTTTTTTTCTATAATATCTTCGCAGTTGTAGTATTTTAATAATACTTTTTTATGTTCAGGTTAAAATGATCATGGCTACCAATCGACCGGATACTCTGGATCCGGCTTTATTACGTCCTGGTCGTCTGGACCGTAAAATTGAAATTCCATTACCGAATGAGCAAGCTAGATTAGAAATTTTGAAAATTCATGCCAATACGATTACCAAACACGGCGATATAGGTTCGTATTTTATTTCATTTTTTTCACTTCAATTGTATTTTTTATATTTTTTTTTTTCGTGAAACGACGCTAGGTCTTTAAAATTGGATTGCATAGTGTCTTACCATTTTATGAAGTTATTTTAGCACATAAAATGATAAAACCGGTGAAAACTCTTGAACATTTCGTTGAAAAATATTCTGTTGAATGGGTAATTATCAACGAGGCAGTGCACTATTGTTTGTCTATTTGAATTTTCGGTTTACAATCATCCTTTTGTAAGGCTTATTGGTCCAAAATTATGTATCTAAAGTTTCCCGATAATTTTGTTTTGTTAATAGGTAATTATTTCATCTTTGCAATTTTTTATCGCATTGATTTTCAATTTCAATTAATTTTAAAAAATCGCTTTATGCAGTAACGAAATTTATTTATAACATAAAACACAATATTGATTCGGAATGAAAAAAATCCAATACAACGTGATTAATAATGTAAAAGTGTAACATAAAAAACATAATTTCTGGAATAAAAATAGATAAAAATTCGTATAAGTGTAAAATAACAACGTAATAGTAATATAAAAATAAAAACAAAACTCATATAAATCATCACAGTTATTCACCCGGAGCTTCTTGTTCAGTCTGCGGTTTATTTTGACCCTGGAATAAAACTCTGGCGCTGTATAAATTATAATATAGCAAATTAAACTCTCTTTGATAGGTATTATTACGCTTTAAAGATAAACTAAGGGTATGATTTAGTTGTAAGTCGTCTTTGGATATATTGCTGATTTGTTTAGTTAAATCAGCCTTGATCCCTTCGAATTTATCGTTAACCGATTGAAACCATTGGAACGAATCGAAATGAGCACTTTGCTTCAGGGTTTGCAAGAAATAAGCTACTCCAACGGCGAATCCGTCGTCCGTGAACGTAATCGTGATTTTCGTATTCTTCTTACTCAATCCTTCTTTGGCACCGATTGAATATTCGACGAAGTTGATGGTTAAAGCGGGAATAATGGCATAAAAATTCTTCAAGTGGTCGTTTTTCGGATCTTCTGCAATGGACAAGAATACGTCTACAAGAAGCTTGAAGTAATTTGTACCTTCGGCGATATTTTTACTCATATTGGTAACAACATTGTTTAAATTGATGGCCGCTTGTTGGCAAGCTGGTGAAAAAGGCTCGCTGGCGGACAATTCTCGGAAGTCTGCAATATGTTTTAAATTCGGTATAAAACTACAAGCGTTGGAAAAGTAACGCAATCCACCGGAACGTATCAGACGGACGTAACCCAGAGCATTACCAATCTGCGAAATGAGTTGGCGAAATTGGTCGAGGCGAGTTTGACCTTCGGCACTGATTCCCAGTTTACGTATACCTCTGTTGAATCTTTCGGCTCGATCGTATGGGAATTTAGCGTTCGACGAAGGCTGCTCGTTAAAGAAACCTATATCCTTGAGCAATCTCGATTTGACTTGCTCGTCGTATAAAAATTGGGAAAACACACGCAGTTTCGAGCACAGAAATTGATACGTGTAGTTGACGGCGGTACTCATAATGCCAGCTCCGTGGGTTCGGATAGAGTTCGTGGTATGTTTGATGTTAATCGTATTTAAATGTTTGTTATTGCTGCAAGCCTCGATGAAGATTTGATTGTTGAGATTGTAAAAGTGAGTCGCGACGAAGGTGCTTAAATCTCGAGTGATTTCCAACAGATCTGGACCTTGTTCCAGGGTATGGTTGGGTAGAGCGTCATCGGTCATCAACTCCAGTTGAAATTTACGCTTAGCTAATGTTCTCATCTCGCCGTAAATTTGCCAGTCGTGCAAAGCGACGGTAGTCAAGTCGTAAAATGTTCGATCTAAATATAACTCGACCGCAAATCGCACATCCAAAGGCGTATTTCCGAAACGCATTCGATCCAATCTACTAAAATGGGCAAGATCGTTGTTTACGCGACCTAGAGTACGTTTACCTTGTTGCAAGTGACGTAAAGCGTGTAAACGTAGGTTTTCCTCCATTTTGGTACAATTCGGGGCTATTACGTATTTGAAAAATTGCTCGAGTACTTCGGTGGTTACGTTATTTGGCAATGATAAATCTTCAAATTGAGCTTGCAGAGCAGTCCTGCTGTTTTCCAATGCATCCAGCAAGTATTGGATCCGATTCGATGATAATCCTCGTGTAGAAATATCTTCCAAGTGTACCGGAAATGTGCCTATATCTCTGTACATGAATTTACATTCGGTGACATCGGACAGAGATCGCAGAAGCGAAGTACATAATGTTACTTTGGCCAACAATGCGGTCAATTTTTGATGATCGGCGTTTGGCAGCAGGGTTTTAAGTTGGCTGGCAAGATTAAGGCAGAGAGCGACGATTAGTTGGCGGAGTTTGGTCGGCGGACCCGATAAGCTATTTTCAGCGATTACGATAGACGACATGGCATCCACGCGAATATCCTTGAAACGTTTATCAGACGCTGCACTAGATTTCTTTACAGTGCCGATAATGGTCAAACACTGATGGAGTAAATGTTGGACGATGTAATTGAGAGATTTGAAAATGGCGGAATGATGACGCTGGTACACAGTTTCAGTACATTTGATCAGCTCGACGAGTCGACAAAACGATACTGCCGATGTTTTGTACATAGGTCTTTTAGTTTTTATAAGCAAATTCGAAACTAAAGCGAGTAAAGCTTTGATTTGAGTAACGTAATCGATTCCGGCTGCCAGCAAATTACAGATCTCGGCCAAATACTGGACGTTGTTAGCTGCAGCGAAGTTCATATCTTCGTGCAGTTTCACTTCCAGCCGTAAAATCCAACCAAGCATCTCGCTTGTATAGAAATTAACGTCTCGATTCATCTTCTGCGTCATGTCGGTCAAGTACGACTCCGCATATTGAGATTGATTTTTCTCGAAAAGTTTTTTCTCCGCCGGTTTTAAAAGCTGACCGATATATTGTAGCGTGAACGTGTCCAGTTGAAGAAGCACGTTGTATCGTAACGTAACCAATGAATACTTTTTTAGTATATCGGAAAACGTCTTCAAGAACTTCTTATCGTAACTACCGTAGATGTTCACGTGTAAAACGAACATAACGCTCAGTTTGGCAAGTTTAGTCATGTTAGTGCAACCTTCTCGATGCACCGTTCGATCAACGTCACTCAGCAGCGTTTTTAAATAGTTGAAAAATTCTTCTTCCAGACGTTTGTTAATCTTGACCGGGACTTTTTTATCGAAATTACCATTCAACACGGTTTGGAAGATTTTTCTCGACAGTAGGTGTTTTTCTAAACGATTGACTAGCTGATCGAGCTTCCTGAGTTTGCCGACGTCGTAAATAATCTCCGACGCACTACACGAAGCTAGCTGAATAGTTCTTTGGTATAGAGTCCAATGATACACAAGATCCTGATTATTCGTCAATACCTCTTCGAGTAGGATCATAATCAACAGTAGATCAGCCAAACTGTCAAATACGGTGAACACGCTAGCATCGGCTATTTCGAAGTGCAATCTGTAGAAGGCGGAAAGCTGCGAGATTATATCGAACACTAATCGTTCGCAATGTTTTAAAAAGTTGGATAAGTCTTGAAGTAGTGGCAATGTTTTACTAAGCAGGAATTGGCTTTCTTCTATGGATGCGTTGTCCGGTAACCCGCACCCATAGTACAAGATGGGGCCCAAATACTTGACGCGAGCTTCCGATTCTAAATAGGTAACTTCGTCGCACAACGTACAAAATACCGCCAGCACTTTGTCGATGATTTTGTTCTCGCTGTTGATTAATTCCTGCACAGAGTCGATTTGCTCGTGAGGTTTAAAATCGGCGTTGATGTAACGACGACGATGGTGTACGATGGAGTCACCCAACGTAACCGACAGCTGTCTCATACGAGAGCTAAATTCGTCAAAGAACTGACCATATTTGTGCAGCTGGACTTCGGCTGCCGCCTTCTGCGTATCTTCTTCGATGCTCTTCTCGATTGTCGCGTGTACCATGTTGATTTCCGTATCAAATCTGTAAATCAAATAAGTAAAATGTCCAGTGAAATGTACGAACTGAAAAGTAAAGGAAAAAGTAATTCTATAGTTTAATAAGGGGTTTTCAGCAATAGAAATCAGTAGATAGGGAAAGCAAGAATGGATGGAAATAATATTTCACTTTTGTTCATCTGCATTCTGCACCTTTTCCTTTTTAGTTATTACCTCGAAATAATGTTTTGAAGTATTTTCAATTCTATTCTTTAAATCGAATGAAAAATACGCCGGTAATTTTTTCATTTATAAGTACTGATCTGTTATAAATTTCGAATATCTAAAACTGTTTGGATCAATTACTGTTATTTTGAAGAATTTTAGCGACTAATTCTGAATTTTCGGTTTGATTTTCTATTTACAGATTACGAAGCTGTTGTGAAATTATCGGATAACTTTAACGGAGCTGATTTACGTAACGTTTGCACAGAAGCTGGTCTTTTCGCCATCAGAGCTGAAAGAGAATACGTTTTACAAGAAGATTTTATGAAAGCGGTTCGTAAAGTAGCCGATAATAAGAAGCTGGAATCGAAATTGGATTATAAACCAGTTTAATCGAAACGATTAACGTCTGTAAATAAGGTTAACTAATACGTTTTTCAAAGAATTGAGTTTTTATTCAGATATTTCATCAAAAAAATATATATATTTTGTACCATTGTCATTTTTATTATTTTTTTTTTTCAACAGGTAAACTAACCAGCTTACGCTTTTTGATGTACATTACTCGCGAATTCGACTCGTACAAACGGAGAAATAGTATTTCTTCAAAAAAAGATTACTACACATATTACTTTCCAATTTTCGATTTATTGAAATCGATAATTCGCGAGTAGAAATAAATACGGTGATTTGGTATTAGAAAAACAATCAGTATATTTGAACAGGAATCGAAACAAGCATAAGATATTGAAAAAATGACATTTAAAATTTGACAGTCATTCTAATCGAGCTTTTTTACGTTTTTCTTCATTCATTTGATACTTTTTGTATAAAACGCTGAGATCCACGTAAGAAGCTTTCATCAACTCAGAGCATTCTTGGTTAACGATGTTTACAGCATTATTTTCGTGTTTGTGGTGTGTTGGCTCAAACACATTGTTTGTACTCCAGGTCCACACTGATAACACCGATGATTCGGAGCAGTTCAGGATCCATAACGAATGTAAATTTGTAGCTATATTCAGGGGCTCTTTGCATTGAATTTTTTGCGTAAGTTCGATACTGATTCTATCTTCATCTTGGTTCGTGGACTTGTAAACGAGTACGCCATCATATTTATGTACAGATAGGCAAAACACAACAGAATCTTGCAAATCTATGGTTGATATATTAGTAATGAGGTGTTGATCGAGAGACGCGTCTTGGAGATCTTCTGAAACATCGTAGCTGTATATTTCAGCTCCGTTTAAGTAAGACCAATATTTAACGGTACCATCGCCGGAACATGATACCAGCGTGTTACGCGATAAAATAATTTTAGTGACGAATTCGGTATGGCCTAAACAGAAACAATGAATGTTGTAACCGTTCGGATAACAAGACACTCGTATTTTTTCGTCTCGATCACAAGTTATAATGTATTTGGAATCCGGTGTAACTAGTACATCGAGTAAAATTGATAAATGGCCTAAGATTCGCGTACCTTTGGTCGAACTATCGGTAATTTTGTACACGTAAACATCTCCTGTTTTATCGGCTACTATTACGGAGTCATCTTGAGGTGTAAATATTATCTTACTGGCCGCTCTTTCTAACGTTTTAGTGATCAGCTGCCACGTTTGAGTGGACCAAATATAAAGTGTTTTCTGATCTGCAACAGCGTAATACGTGCTATCGCTGGAGAAAGCGGCACAGTAAGTGACCAACCCTAAATAGCTGTCTGTGCTTGATTGAATGTTTTGAATAGAAGTTAATTTAAGATGCTCATACTTCTCATAATGAAAATCAAGCACAAAATTGCAGGAATTATTGTATATACCGAGAGTACCGTTACGTACGATCAAAGCGGCCATATTACCTTAAAGGTGTTTCCGATATCGATAGGTGGCTTCACAACATCGTATTTTTTTCCTAACACTCGTGAAATTTTCCTCAATTGTAACACATTTTTCAGATTAGTAAAAGTAACTAAATTACAGCTAAATAATGAAAAAAAAAATAATGGGATTGATAAGAAACGTGAGAGAATTTTTTGGCTTGCTGAAATCGAACATCGAATTTGGAAGCTGTTTACAAATGGCAAATATTGGAAACACTGATTTTAATAAACGTCATGATTTGGGATTAGATCATTTTGTACAATCGTCGTGACTTGTAATAAACGGGCGAAAAAAGCTTCGAAAGTTCGAATTTACTTCCCAGCGAATGTGAAATGATTGACAAAGGTACTTTTTAAGCCTTTCGATTTCCTGGGAAAGTAAAATATTAATTTTCAAAAGAATTGTTTGTTTCTATAGTCTATGTCTATACTGTCTTTCTAAACGTCGTAAAAAATACAAATTTAAATTTACAATTCAGAGTTTTAGATTTCAGAATTAAGTATGCATCATTTTTGATTTTATATCTCATACAATCAGGTTTCGTCAAGTTGGGTTAAAAAAAAAAAAAAGTACAAATGTTTAAAACGTTTTTTATTTTTGATTCCTCTTCCATGTTCCTTACATCCGCCGAGCTTTAATAGTGTTCCTTTGATTTTACAACACTTGGAAGCTGGAACTTGGAAACTTGGAGCTAGATTACAAATAAATAGATATTTTGCAACTTTCGCGATGTAACATTATGAAAAATAAGGATGGAAAGAAATGAAGAAATTGTACAGATTGAAGCTTTAGTTGTTTCATCTTTGTCAAGTATAGAATGATCACAGTCATCACAATTATTACCTACCTGAACTTTAATACGCTTATTTTTGGCATAACAGTTGTTGCTATCAAAAATTTGTAGAAGTGAAGCGCAAAACTGAAAACTTTCACATACCAGTAATTAACATTCAACCAACTATACCAACCTAATACCAGCTATCTTACCAACTACTTACGTACTTGCTAGAACTTTTTCGATTTATGCTGATTTCCATTTTTGTAAAAACAAAAATTGGGAAAGCGACACATCTTAAATAGGAAAAATGCAACTCCCCTAAGACCAAAGTTAAAATTATTATGTTTTTTTTTTTTATTGGATGATTTTAAGATAAGTGAAAAACTATAGGTATGACTATGATCTAGATACCTTTATTTCTGAAATCCATTGAATTACTTACAAGTAGGTAATGGAAAAAGTAACTGATCATTACGTATGATTCTCTTGAAATTTGTAACTCTGCTTAAATCCTCCAATTTTTGCGAGTAGTAGAAACTTCTTTGTAAAAGATATTTACCTTATTAATAACCAGCAATTTGGTAAACATACCCATGATTTAAAGATATTTCATCATTACAAATTGGTAAAAATTTTCCTCAACTTCCTAATTAATTAGTTAATTTTTCCAACGATGAAAAGAATTCATCATTTTTTTTACAAAATTAATTAATTAAAAAAAAAAAATGAGAACTATACCACCAACTTTACCACAAAATAAAATCTAGCTGTAAGTGGTATGTTTTTCATTGAATAATCGCTAGGCCGTGCGAGCTTGATCTTATGAATTGCTTTTTTAGCTTCATTCATATCGTGCGAACTTTACACGAGGGACTTTTCCGATAATAATCGGATGCATGAAGCATGACCTATTTAAAGATGACGCTGACGTTGGTGACGTTTGTTTTGAAAACCATCGTTAAAAGTGATGCTTTCGAAATGATGGAAAAAATCAATACAGTATTTCTCATCACACAATATAAATCTAATCTATCTTGTGATACAACCGGAAATTTAATTCCACTGGGTTGAAAGTAAAAAAATGTATGCATGTAAAAAGTAATTTCATTGAATAAACAAATAGGAAGATTTGCAAAGGGGTCAGAAAAAGTCTGCTTGAACTTTTTCCAACCATCAAAATAATCCGCGATTCTTTCATTTTCAATTTTTTATTCGAGAAGATTTGAAGCAGTTGTGCTGTTACAAGCCATCGAAGTGCTAGGTTTTCTAGGTGAGAAAGGTCTGATCAAAAGATTGCGATCAATTTTTCTCATCTCTCTGGTAGGTAGGTCCTTAGTACGGAATGAAGGATATATCTGCATACGAGTATTTCAAATTTTCAATATAATTTGATGTAACTTTTAACGGTTAAATGTGAAATTAATTTCGAAAATTATCTATGAAATTTTCGATGAGATAAGGACTCGATTTAATTATTGTCAACAAAATGGGAATATTCAGAACTACGTATATAATCTACAGCTGTGTAAATTTTGTTGATTGGTAGGGTTTGTAAATGCAGACACGTATTCGGATATTAATGCTAATTCATTTTTTATTTAAAATATAATTATGTAGTAGATGGGTGTAGTTTTGCGTGTGTATTTTTCTCAATTTTAATGCCATTGTTTCCTACTGTTTCAGAGTTTCCCGAAATCACCTAATTTTCAACCACGACGGGTCGACCGTACATGAATCGGATTCGATCGGTGTTGTTTTGCACGTACACCTGATGTTCAACCTAGTAGGCCACGTGATGGCCTATATTCCATTGAATAAGAAGCAAAGGACACATTTATTTTCGAGTTATTTTCATTTAGATGAATGATTTTCTGGAGTTGATTTTAAATACCTACCTACCCCTGTTGAAAAAATTTGCATATAGATATTCTAAGTAGAAATCAATTTTGTTAGATAATTTCAAAATTCTCATCGGAAAAAATCATAGTTCTGCTAGTTTTTATAATTTAAAAATATTTCTTTCAAATAAAAAGTACCTAAATATAGTTAGGTAAATTCAATAATCGTACAATAATGTTGAAAAATTCTCAATGCGATTAAAATATTCGCAGATCTTTTTCATTTAAATGAAAATCACTGAAAACCGTACATCGTTGCTGTGAGCTGGCGCTATGAATGAATGCTGCAGTGAATTAGAGCCAGCTTTTGAAACACCAATCGATTACTAGGGCAAATCTATTCATTAAACTGAATGCACTTTTTTCGCCGGAGCGCTGAGCCCATTTCGAAATGATAGACTTTTTCCACACCTCGTAGGAGTGTTTCACAGATGAATTTTACCTGCTGTACAAGATACATATGCCATAGTTATAGGATTTAATTTTAAAAATAATTAAAACCATACGTTTAACGTTGAACTGGAACTCCATATAAATATGCGCAGTAGCTTTAATCAGCCAGACGAAAAATAAAAACACCCTACGGTTTTAGGTCAAACCCTCGAATGACGTCAGAGCATCGTTGCAGTATTGATTATTAATAGATGGAAAAGCAAAACTCTCAAACAATGTTTTACGTTAATAAAAAGAACTTGTCAACTTTTTATCGTAAAAAAAAAAAAAAAAAAACATTAAAAAGGTGCATAAAGATTAATCATATGGAGGTTCTATGAAAATTTACATACGTAAATGTAGATTATATATTGATTTTTTTGTTTACTATTCTGTTGAAAATCATGATATTTTAGTTTTTTTGAAATTTTTTCACAACGAGAGTATTCTCGATGAACTGATGAATCCGTTATTAGAGTAGAATCATGATCTAATTCAAATATCTAAATGGATTTTTATCATACCGATAATTATATTGGGGAATTGTTGCATTCGTAGGATATGCATAATAATTAAGATAATCAATTAATTTACGTTTCATTAAAAAACAATATTTATGTTGGTAAATTTTAGTTCTTATCACAAAATAAGTATGATGACAAGCTGATTTTTGTTATGATTTCAGAACTTACCGACAAGTTGCACTTTACTTTCAAGTAAAAATTTCCAAAACACGTATTGCTATACGGTACTGAACTGAAATTATATAAGCTTATCAACAGTTGGTTCTTATAGTATGCGTACAGTAAGTATTAGAAAACTGCTTTGCGATAACGGATTTCAGATATACTTAATTTCAGTTGAAGGATTACAGAAATCGATTGTGGCAGTTTAAATTGTTGCACAAGTATTGCGTTTTATTTTTCAGTCCGAACGACCAGTCTCTGAATGAGTGATTAGTGCACCACCAACAGTCTTCTGCCTTAAAATACATCTACCTCTTAGTTCTTTTCCACCGTTATTGTGGTCTCTGATATTTACTCGTAATTTTACTGCAGTGCAAAGCTTTGTATAGTAACCCAATATGTTCACTAATGCTTAGGTTATTTTTTTATCATTTTTTTTTTTTTTTAATTTTAGCTTTTTCATTACACACTTTTTTATATATACAAGTAGTCAATCGAATATGTATATGAATTTATCTTATCTCTATTATTTATATGTGTCTGTGTACTTATCCGGCATGTTATCACTTTGAATATTATTGTCGAAGCGAAAAAAAACTATGTACACATATACGAAATCAAATGCGCACGGTATGAATGAAGCTTCCTTTTTTTTTGATTCGCAGATTGTGCAACGATTCTAATGTCAACAACCAATCATATACTTTGGGAAACACGTTTTCATTAAAATAGTCGTTTCTCATCTCACCAATACGATTATCAAGGATTAACACATTATCTGTGACTATGCTATTACGGTTACAGAATATTTAAGATGTTAGAAAATCATCTCAATTAGACTTAATTTGAATCGGTATTCAAAAATTAGCTGCGAATTTCACTATGGTTGGTAAGTCGATGTTTTCCCTCTGTTCAATAACGATTTGCAATATATATACAATTTTAAAAATGTTTTGAAAAATGTTACGATGAAAGAAGAGTGTTTGCGAATGATGTGTAATTTTGATGTAGCTAAAGGAATAAAAAGCAATGTGTTCTTTGTTTGTTGAATTGAGTAATTGCATTGAATGATTAAGGAAGTTTAGTAGCTAATGATAGGTATTTTATGTTCAAATTTCTATCGTGTAAAGTGAGAAAAAGGTGCAACTTTTTCAAATACTTTAACCAAAGTCTATTAATTATTTTATTTTATTATGAAAAAATAACTATATACAATCTTATAAAAGTAATCCAACTTGAACATAATGCACGATTCACTCTTTACCTTTGACAAATTAATCAACTGCAAAAGAACGAATTAAAAAATATCGTAGCTTTTTTAACTAAAGTTTGTGGTGATATACCTTTCCAATACCATCACCAATCGAGTGTTGCTATTTCTCTCTACATATTTCTTTTTCTCAAAAGCGCAATCGATCGATTTTTCGAACTCGGTTGTGCTCGATTCATTTCGCAATTCACCTATTTCCTGTTATTTGATTACCTGGGGATTTTTCTTTCGGAATTAAACATTTTCAGAAGACGGATTTGAAGTGTTTTCTGTATCTTATGACTGATCTAAAAGATTTTATGATCGGGTTTCTACATTAGTGTGCTTTTAGAGGTATTAGCAATTCATAGAAGGTTAAAAAAATCAATTCAGATGAAATTCGCATTTTAGATTTTCATCAGTACACTTTTCTTTTTTTTGAATCTTGATTTTATTTTTCAATATATTTGAAAATAATTTATTGAGCATGGAGCTTTGAAATAATCAAAAGGTGTGTTTTTCGCTGGGATCTCGACAAAATTCATTGCACTTGGAAATTATTTGTTCAAACTGTACGGTTGATTCTAATGGTTCAAAAATCCTAATATTATTTTAAAGATAAAAAAAAAACAGAAATATACATTTTACCCTTTGATAATAATTTTTTTTATTATCTAGCTACTGCAGGATAATGAGATTTAAGCTAATTGATTTTAGTATATGCATAGACAGTCTATCGAACAACGGCGGATGAGAAAGGGAATACCAAAAAATCCGTTTTCGGGTCCTGGAAGACCACTAAGACAATTTCTAGCCAAATTAGATATTTATTTATTTTTTCATTTTTTTTTCTCAAACATTAAAATTATTTACTCCGCTTGATACCGACCAAAATCATTCCAATTTGGTCAATCGGCTCAATTTTATGGCAGATTAGATATATCTGAGTGGGGATGGCCTCAAAATTCAGTTTTACCCCATTTTTGGAGAGGGGGTGCTGAGGAGCCAAAAACGCAAAACTTGCTCTTTTTTAAGCCAATTGATAGAGAATTCAAAGTTGTATAATATATCTAAAAATCAACTTTCTAAGTCAATTAGGAAGGGAGATATGGTGGTTTTCCCTCTTTTTGACCTAAAAAAGGGCTGTTCTCCCCCCCCCCATGTTTAGCTAGGAAGTTGAAATTTGGTATGTACATTCAGTTGGAGCCTTAGATGTGCTTTTTTGGGGTTCCGACATTTTCGCTTCGTTGCACCCCCTCACAACCCCAAGGTTTTTCTCATTTTTCTCGTTTTTTGATTCTGTTCCTCACATAACTCCCTTCCAAGCTAAACTAGGAACTTGAAATAAGGTTTATACATTGAGTGGGGGTTCTAGATTTGCGTTTTGGGGGTCTCGACTTTTTAGCCCCTTTTCACCCCCTCACAACCCTAAAAAAGTGGTTTTTGGTAGTTTTTTTCTTATTTTTTGAGTTTGTTCCTTCGAATTGAACTAAAAAGTTGAAATTAGTGATGTACATTTAGTAGGGGTGTTAGATATGCTTTTTGGGGGGTCGCGAATCTTCAGCCCCAGTGCACCCCCTCACAGCCTTGAACTCGTGGTTTCTCAGGCGATTTTTTTAATTTTTTAAAGTTTGTTCCTGGCATAATTCCCCTTCAAATATATATATTTTTTAAATAACTTTTTGGGAGAAACCAATGCGAATGAAAAATAATACAAATGTGTACCATTGGTAAGTCAAATTATTGAGTCTAATTACTTGTAGCTAGCGGTAGTAGTATTATTTATTATACAAAAAAAAAAAAAAAAAAATGAAATTCGAAACCGTTGGAAAAAATGAGCTTAGAACAAAGCCACGTGTTCAAGGTACAGAGAAGCAAACAGTAGGAAGCTTTATCGACGTTATCATTAAGCTTTGAGAAATAAATGGAGGTTAAAACTCGGTTCCCTTTTTTTCCCCTGCTTTCTTCGTACCATCTACAGTACCCATATAACATATTACGTTCAAAAACTTCGCCAAGAAGTTCATTCAACAACAACAAAAATAAAAAAAAAAACATTGTTTTTCATATTCCATTAGTACGATCCATTCATCGCGTTGATTCAGTAGGACTAGCTACCTAGCTAGTAGCTACCTACTTATTTATATACTTCAAAAAGGGTCTAAAAAAGGAACAGAGTTCGCGAAATTTTCAAGTTTTTCGCAAACATTACGTAAAAATACGTACTACATACATACGTATTACGTATATATGTAGATAGGTAGGTATTGGATACAAGGTAGGTAGGTATATTTGTCGGGGCAAGTTTGAAAGCTGCGTGTTGACCTCGTTTGTGAGTTTTGAATGCGGTGTAAAAGTGTGCTGAAACCGAACGACGAATCGCGGACTGCACCAAACGCTGCATTCGAAAACTAGGTCATCGTTTAGTTGACTGAAATTTTGCCATTCATGTTTTCAGCTCGGAAGAAGCCTGTTTACATGGTGGATATACTTTAACCGCAACAACGATTTTCATTTAAAAAGCTCATTCATCGTGGTCGTGTTCTAACCTTTGTAATATCTTTTTTTTTTTCCTCTCCTTCTTTGCTACGTACTTACAGTGCATCGTCGTATGCTGCTTTATTCTGTAATACAGGCAGTTTTATCGTGTCTATCCTCGCAATTACTTATGCGAATGTACATATCTGTACTTTACATGTATGTAGGATGTATTTTCATAGCATCAAATCGATGATGGTAAATGGCATCGAGCGAGGATGCGGAAATTATTATCGATAACTTTGATCATACAATAATAATAATAATGGGTCAAAGTTATGGAACGTTTACGTATGCTCGTTTATTTTTCTGCCCTTAAGAATTGCTGTATAGTCTTGGGTTTTTACTTGTGACTCGTATAGGGGTTATTTTCGTTGAGTATATGGTATTGTAACTTGAGTCATAGATCGAGTATTTGTTTAATGGTTACGTCATCGTCGTCTAATAGTACGATATTTTATCGGATTCTCATTCTTTTTACATACAATGCATACTGTTTAGGTACGGATAGGTTTACGTGGACGAAATTATTGTTGTATTTTGTATTCTATTCTTGATGGTTAGCAAAATCAGCTCTAATGGAATGTATTCGCATAATACTTTTCCTTATCAGTTTTTTCTTTTATTTTTCAAATTCTACCAGTTTCAATACATGCACAGTACAAGTAGACCAAAGAATTAGGTACCTTACCTAGCGTACCTAGACCTACATGTACGTATCTGTTGAGTGACGAATAAGTTATTTATTTATTTATTTTTAATTCTCATGTTAGTAGCTAAAGTTATGTACATAAAAATGTTTGGAAATTTAGTAATCGATTCAATGAACGTGTGAGCATGCATAATATAATTATTATAAAGGTGTAATACACGTAAGGTATTTGTTAATGAGATCAAAATCGATAAGTGTTTCCGGTGTATGATCATTTAAAATAAGTTCATTTCCTGCTAACCTCTTTATAATTTTTACTGATAAGCCGGACTTGCATTAAAGCTCTTTAATAATGACTTGGAAAATCGTACAGCGGTTTTTTTTTTATCAATTTATTCTGCTGAAAAATTGATATGTATGTACATCTCCATACTTACATGCATGTACATAGATTTAGGTATTTACAGTATAACATAAATACAAAAAATTACTTACATACATATACTGTAGAGATAGTTAATAAAACTTTTTAGTTAATTGCACAACTTCATAAAAGTACTTTACAAATATACACATGTAATTCAAAAATATGTACTTACTTAAAGGTGAATGTAAGATAACCTTTTTTTGATTGATTAATCGTGAGATGAATAAATTAGAAATTAGAAAGGTGAGCTTTTTAAAGTTCCTAGATATGTTATGTACTTTTGTAATTCTGTACCCAGTACTTAGCCCTACCTAGCAATTTATTCTGACCTTATAAATTAAATGACGATATCATTTTATCGATGCAAAATGTAAGTAAACTGCCAAGTTTTAGTGCAGCTGCAGCTATCTAAAGAGTGTGAGTACAATTATATTATCTATAGGTAAAATGCTTTTTTAATACAATACAAAAGTAACTGCTGTGAATGAAGGTTTGGAAATAACATGAGTTTGCAAAAATGACCTACGCCAGTCATATATGGAATTTCATCGAGAATTACTGACTCTAATTTTTATCCGAGTGCGGTATTATGTACCATGCTTAGTGAAAGTACGATGCTTAATTTATAATCAGCATTGAGGATACGAAAAGCTTAACGGGGCTAAAAAGTGTCAAAACCTCACAAAAGACACATCTAGGGTTCGTACTGATGATACTGTACTTAATGTCAACTTCGTAGCCCAATTTGGAGGGGAGTTACGCCAGGAACAAACATTAGAAAATAGAAAAAACAACCAAAAAAAACCACCAATTTAGGATTATGAGAGGGTGCAATGCGGGGCTGAAAAGTCGAGTCCCCCAAAAGGCACATCTAGAGTCCCTACGGCATGTACATACCTAATTTCAAGCTCCTACCTCAATTTGAAGGGGAATTATGCGACGAACAAACTCAATAAATAAGAAGAACCGACCAAATAAACACGTATTGAGGATTATGAGGGGGTAGAATAGGGCGGAAAAGTCTAGATCCCCAAAAAACACATTCAGAGTCTCTACTAAATGTACACACCAAATTTCAGTTTCCTAGCTCTATTTGGATGAGAGTTATGCGAAGAAAAAACTCGGAAAACTCAAAAAATGAGAAAATCTGACCTAAAAACATGGGGGGAGGGGGTAAAAACTTAATTTTTGATGTGAAACGGAAATTTATGAATACCCAAGCGAAGAGAGAGCAAAATTTTGAAGAAAAAAATCGTTTGTTCTATGGAAAAAATGACTGATTTTCGTGATATATTACAATCATGAGAATTCCAGTTAGGAAGGGTTCAATGGGGTTAAAATGGCGGAACCCCAAAAAGGCATTTCAAGGGTCCTTACAGATGGAACATACCTGATTTCAATTTCCTAGCTCAATTAAGAGCGGAGTTATGCGAGGAACAACTCAAAAAATAAGAAAAAACTACCAAAAACCACTTTTTCAGAACTGTGAGGAGATGAAGAGGGGCTAAAAAGTCGAGACCCCCAAAAGGCACATCTTGGACCCGCACTCAATATACATACCTAATTTCAAGTTCCTTGCTCAATTTGGAGGGGAGTTATGTGAGGAACCAACTCAAAAAATAAGAAAACCCGATTAAACAACTGCTTTTTTGGGCCTTGAGGGGGTTGGGTCGGGGGAGTACAATGAAGCGAAGAAGTCAGAACCCTCAAAAGGAACATCTAGAGCACCAACTAAATGTACATACCAAATTTCAACTTCCTAGCTCAATTTGGTGGGGAGATAGGAGAGGAGCAGCCCTACTTCAAGGTCAAAAAGGGGGACAACCCCCATATCACCTCTCCTAATTGACTCGGGAGATTGATTTTTGGATGTATTACACAACTTTTGATTTTCAATCAATTGATTTAGAAGGGGACAATTTTTGCGTTTTTAACTCATCAGCACCCCCTCCCCAAATTTGGGGTATAACTGAATTTTGACCCAAGTTCATCTCCACTCATATACATGTATCTAATCCGCCATCATAATGGGCAAATTGATCGAATTGGAGTGATTTTATTCAGTATCGAGCGGAGTAAATAATTTTAATGTTCGAGAAAAAAAATGAAAAAAATGAAAAAAATAAAAATAAATATCTGATATGGCTAAAAATTGTCACAATAGTTTTCTTGGACCTCAAAACGAATTTTATTGGTATTCACCTCCTCCACCCCCCCCCCCCAAACGCCGTTGGTCGATAGACTATTGGTTTTCCCCCCCCCCCCCCCCCCCCCCAAACGCCGTTGGTCGATAGACTATGACAGCTTGGTTTTCATTGACAATATGCCGTAGAAAATCAGGCTAAAAAGGTATATTTCTCAAAGTTTTAGCTTAAACTTTATTAATTTTACGAGAAAAAAAATTAAGGTTTTTAACGGAATCGTTATTTTTTCATTAATTTGCACGATGTTTTAAACATTTTTTAAAAATTCAATTGGCTGCAAAAATTTTTCAATCATTTGTTAGATATTCACCATGCACAAAAAAACTTTCCAAGAGGGGAAGGACGAGTTCAACATCTGGGAGCTTAGCTACCTCCTTTTTAAATCCGCCAGTAACGAAGAGGTGAGAGTTCAAGTTTAAAAATGTAGAAAAATCCGAAGAGTAAAATACCACTCTGTATTAATCTCTTGAACACGTTTTTAGACATTTTCAACCAATTTGAATGTTTGCAGTGGAATTTTTTATTTTTCTTCAACATTTTCAAACGTGTACGTGACATCAAAAGTTCCATTAAAATTCTGTTATGGGTCCCAGAATAATGGAAAATAGTTTGAAATTGATAAATTTTAGATAGTATTCGAAGTTCTTGATAGTTTTCAAAAATTTCCAGCTTTCTTGGAATTTAAAAGTGAAAAATATATATAAGTATATTTCCTCGCTGGCTTGGATTTTACAAAAAATTTTATTCGTTGATTTAGTTTACTCGCAAAATACGTCATAGCCGCATTTTCAACAAATTAGCGTAGCTACTTTTTAATACACGTTTGATAACTTTGAAGAAAAATCAAAATTCAATTGGAGATCCCAATATGCTCAGAAATGGTTAAAATTAAGCTCGGAGAAGAGTGAAGGTTCAATATTGATTCGAAATTCGCTCCTCAATATTTTCCATTTCATTATTATTGTATAAATTTCAATACTTTATTCGTTATTTTCGAAATTTTATATTCCCTCCTTCCTCAGAAATGTTTGTATCGTTAGTTTAGAATCCTCTCCCAACACTCTACAATTTTTCGGAAGAGCCTCCGTTGTATTTATCGTATTAATTTTTAACTGACAAATTTAATTTTTTTTTTTTTTTTTTTTTTTAATAAGTTATTGGTTTTTTAGTTACGCATTAGGTAGGTATAAAGTTTCTTTTAATTTTCAAAAATTTGCGAAAATTTATTTTAAAATAAATTTTGGCCAGTGAAAATTTAGTTATGAAAATTATTTGAGATTGTTTTATGTAGGTACATTAGGTAAATCGGTCAGTTTAATCAAGCGATCTAAATAAATACCTGCGTGTAATTGTGTAGCAAGAATTATTACGAATATTTCGTGAAAATAGAATGGAAGTTTATCATAATTACAGTTCTAATATTGATGAAACAACCGAAAAATCATCTAACGAACATATAAATCATACTTACTGTAAATTAAATAATTATCGTTTTATGCATATTGTTTAGGGCGGATATGTACAATAATGGAATTATATTAATTACTTCGAATCGAGAATGACATCATTTTATTAGTACATTCGCTGACTTTGTTCAGAATGTAAAATTATACATATTACAAAATTGGATAGTCAATTAAAATTTACATTAGTTTGCACGAGTATTGTGTTAAAGATGTAAAGAGTTTTGAAGTACCGAATGTTTAATATTACAATACGAATCTTAAAAGAAAGCTTACATTAATTTTTCATTTCAAATAATAATGTGGGCTAATTTTGTATTCATCAACTCCTAATTGTATTTTTTTTGAAAAGAAATCGATCACCGAGTGAATCGATCATTTACTATTCTTAAAGTTACGTTTAATTACAATTTTAAAGAAATCCAATATTTCTAACTTGTTTGGAATAAGAAAAAAAAATCAAATTCAACCATATACATATTACGTTCTGAATTAGGAGTAAGACAAAAAAAAAAAGTTAAATGAATACTCAATGAATATATAATATTCATATGGACTCTATTTGTCTGATTAATAACTTAGTATATATGTATTTTCATTGAATTAGGTAGGTAGGTAGACCAAAATACTCATTGTCGTTAGATAGTACCTGATTTCGAAAGACCTACAATAATTAGATTCTTTATTTTATTCTATTGTAATTACATCATTTCGATAAATATCAATCCATATCTGAGTAGCTGTATTATTTTTTTATCCATTTGATGGTATAATGGGTATGTCCTTTTTCGATTAGTTGCGCCCCTGCTGCTCATTGAAAGAATGAAAAAAGTATGTAGCATGAACACGTTATCTTTAATGTTTAATCAACACTCGAAATATACCTACTTATGGTTCCAATATTAGATGTACAGGTACTTAATTGTTTCAAATTGAAAATACTTGAACCAATAAGGGCATTTTAATCGAAGAATATCTGCTACGTTCGTTGTTACATTTTGTATTTATTGTTTCAAAAATTATTACATATGTGTAGATATTTTCTCAAAATAAATAAACCTGCTATCGAACTTCAATGGTCAATAAATGGAATACCTGGTATCTCTCTGAATTGCCGTGTTCGTGTGTACTGCTGCTTATTCGGTAATAATAGGTTGAGGTACCTGCTGGGCTGCTGCATTTGTTATATATTGCTAACTTGTTGTAATCGATATAATTTCTAAAATAAATAAAGTATGTATTAGTTTGAAACAATGAAATTACAACTCATTTCTATTGGATTTTAGGTGTACCTTACCTATTTCGGAGTACAAAATCGTTTCTGAAAATTATGCTTGTGTAGAAGCTTAGTTTACTTGTAAATGTAGGTAATTATCGACTGAATTGCTGTCCTACTTGAATTTTTCTTTATATGATATCTACAGTGTTGAAGAAATTAACAATAATTTGTTATGTGTTTTGATTTGTCAAAAGAAGATCAATGTTTGATAAATAAACATTTAAAAAATGCATTGTTCTTCAATTTTAAAAATCAGTAATCAAGGATACCTTTGGTTTACTGCTCTGAATTGCCAAAGCATGGGATTTATTGTTTTCTATTATAAATTTCGAATGAATTTCGAATGAATTCCATTTTAATTATATTCATTTGTCATATATATGTATTGATTAATAGCAGTCCAAATGTCGGTATAGTTATACGTATTATGATCAAGATACTGATCTTTATTAAGCTGTGAAGTATCAATCAAATATGACTCGTGGAGTACTGAACTAAAAAATTTTAATCATTCAAACGTAAATAAAATTTCTTATATTTAATTTTATGCAATTCGACAAATACTTTTTGGAATTTTATATTTAATCTTTAAACAAGAATATTTTTTAAATTTTTTTTTAATGTTTTTTTTTTGTACATGGCGTTTATATTAAGCTAAACTTAATCGATTGCGTGCTAAAAAACGATAATCAAAATTGAGTTCCACATGCTTAATACTCGTTGGTGTAAAATGAAGTAAACAATGCATGATTCAACAACACGAGTGAAATAGGTATTCGATTTGATAGCCAAATGAATATAGGTACTTAACGTGTTAATGATATTCGAGCTTTAAATATCGACATTATCAATTAGGTGAGTATCATTTATACATTATTTCGAATTCCACTGATAAATACTTACCTAGAAAGGAAAATACAATAGAACTAAACTTGGATCACGAGACACTTAATTACTTGAACTACAAAGTAAACAAAGTTCAATTACTTTGCAAATATTTATTCTCATAAAGGGGGAAAAATCAACCTTGGTGAAGAAATGAATTCGATCTTCATGTTATAATAATAGTAACAATAATAATAATAATAATTATTATTATTATTATCATTATTATTATTATTATTATTATTATTATTATTATTATTATTATTATTATTATTA
>FIZR01030348.1:0-10900 GCA_900060175.1 Ferrisia virgata
CTGAAGGGCATTGAATAAATTCTTTGTTTTTGGTAAAAAAAAAAAAAAAAAAATGATTATTTCCAACGTAATGCGGAATATAAAATAAACCGAATATTGATTACCCAACCTAATCTACCTACTGGAGTTGTGATTTGAATAAAAAATTAAGCTCGATTCGAACGTCAAGATGCTAGTTGAAAAGTAAAAAAAAAAAAAAAAACGTGAAATGCGAGTGTGAATGTAAATGTTATCAATGAACTATAAGAGCTGCAAGCTTTAGTGATGAAATATAGTATAAATTTATTCGATGGCTATCAGTCCAAAAAAACTACCTTGGGTCTTGTGCTCTGCTGCCTGTTCGAGCTGAAGAAAGTTTTATACATTTTGAAAGGTGATGTCCGAAGTATGTTTTTTTTCCGATCCACTCTAGTGGTCGTATTTTCGAATTTTTTCACTCGAGCATAGTAATCCAGTAAATCTAGACCAGAAAAGGTCTGTGGTTGAAAAAATCCACTACAAAAATTTATGAATGGATATATTAGAAACAGTTCTCTGAACAACAGGAGGTATGCATAGTCCACCGGGAGCGGAGGTTGTCAATCCCTTCGAAATTCCGGATTTTCCGCTATATCTCTACTGAAATTTCTTTTATGACAAAACTTGTTTGGTACTATTTTATTCTACTTTCAATTTGCTGCAATTTTCTTATTGAACATTTTTTCATACGAATCGCGAGGGGAAAGTTTGGAGGTTTTAAAAATGCTACATAAAGCTCACATCCCTCTCTGGTAGTAAAATTGGCTTTCAACTAAAATTCTTTTCGAAAATTTTCTGCCAACATTTTTGACATCCTACCCTCACTCGTAAGTAGAAATTCGATTTTTAATACCTAACTGGGGGGGGGGGGTGTACGCAATTTTTTTAATTTTGTTGAGTTGTAGGTATTGTGTATGTGCCTTCTTAGTTGCGGTATCAAAAAAATAATTTTTACTTGCATATCGCACCAAGTATGGAAAGGGCGGAGGTAGGGAGGAGGATCAAACATTTTGGTGGAAATTCAATTTCACCGCCTCTGAAGATTGTGAGCTTTATGAAGAATTTTTAAGCCTTCCAAGTCCCCAATTATGACTTCGATGAAGAAATGTTATGTACAAAAATTGTAGAAAATTTAGAAGGGAACAGAAAAGTACTTAATCATGTTAGGGGTGAAAGCAATTTAAGAGGAGATATGGTCGAAAAACTGAAATTTCAGAAGGAGTTGACGGGCGCCAGGGTGGGCCGGATTTTGCTTTTTTTTTAGAAATCTATGACTTCAAAATGATGTGGTAAAAATTTCAGTCCGCTAACTCTATTTTTCAAACTTGCAAAACTCACTTGAAGTTCGCAAATTTTCAAAAATATGGTCATTATATATATTTGAATTCAAAATGATCATTGTTGGGAAATTTTTGCCAATTTACATTTTTCATGGGTTTTTAAGAAATGTCGTTTTTTGGATTTTTTTATGATTTTATAAAAAATTATGAAGAGAGAGACGATCCCCTGAAATGGATTCAGGATATGAATTTCAAATGATTAAGTGTAATATTTCAATTTTATCTCCTATAGTGGGTTTTTGCAGGGGTGCTTAAAGAATGTGGTTTTTTCGTTCTGTTCCAAGAATTTTTTCTCATCATTAAAATTTTTTTTCCTCAAATTCTTGGTAAAATAGATCGAGTACATTTAGCTTTATTCATTCAAGATCTTTTTTGCGCATTTTTACCCTTTTCAGGGGTTCTCAATTGACATTACAGCATACAAAAATACAGTATAAATGAGTTAAAAAAAGAAAAAAAAATGAAAAATTGCCTTTGAGAGTTTGAAATAGATTAAATATTTCTCTTGTGATGAAATTTTTTTCGAAAAATCATTCTATCAATTTATAAAAAAATTCATTTTAAAATGCGTAAAAGAAGATCTTTTTTGAGTGGCAGAAAAATCGTCTGTGCGGGATAAAATTGAAATATTGAGCTTAATTATTTAAAATTGATGTTCTGAATCCATTTCAGGAGGGTGTTTTTGACAGAAAAATGTTTTCATGGTTTATCCAAAAATCGTGAAAAAACGCAAAAAGTGACATTTAAAAAAAAAAAAAAAATGAAAAAAAGGAAAACGCTAAAAAATTTCTAACAATGATTATTTTGCGTTTAAGTACGTATAATAATTCCATTTTTAGAAAATAATTTTCAAAAAAATTTTTATTCGATTTTTATTTGATTTCTGAAAATTTTCAAATTTTAAGTGAGTTTTGCAAGTTTAAAAAATTGACCTGGGGCTGAAATTTTTACCACGCCCATTTGAAGGCATTTCTCAACTATTGTGACCCCACCATTTGCAGATTCCCAAAAAAAGCAAATTGATACCCTTCTCCTCGTGGACTATGAAAACCTATTATCGATGGGGACTTTTGGTACATTGTTAAGAAAGCTGTTTCCAATGAATTCATCAAAAAAATTATTTTTTTCGAATTTGTTCCAGCCGAAAGTCTAAATTTACTGGGTGGGAGAGAAAAAGCGAGGAAATCACACAATTTTCTCCATCATGTACTAAATAATATTCTAAAACAATTTTCAAAAATGCAGGCCGGCGTTGGGCTTCCTAGTGAACCGATGCTCCCAATCATTCTTTTCAAATTCGTCTCTTAGAAAGAGGGAGGATGAGGGACACACTACCAAAGTATCAAGGATCCTTACACGGATTATTGGTATAAAAATGCAGGTTTTTGGGTACTAATCCCAATGTTACTGTAGTTAGATTCCCAAAATCGAACTAAACCTCTGAGAGATTGGCATAAAATTCAATTTTTCAAATTTTTCATCTTAGATATTATAATAGCTACGAGTTTGCCAGTCTTGCAAAGATGATTATTTTATTTTTCACTATTATTCAATCTAAACACTAGTAAAAGGTATTATTTAAAAGGGGAGGGGGAGGGGGGTAAATTTGAATAAAATAAATTGAAAAATTAGCGTTTTTGGATTCTCTTATTTTAATACCTATGTACTTTTATTTTCAACAAATTTCGCAGCTCACAGTCACTTCAAGTGTTGTTATACTTAATTCGTTTTGCTTTGCATACCTCCCTCTGATTTGCCAAAAAATCATTGTTTTTTTTTTCAAAAGACAAATGAAAGTATTTTTTCAAATTATGTGTAAGTATCTTCGCCGAAAAAAATACCTTTATTGTACATTGATCGTACATTGCATCGTAATATTCCTCCCATTATTACTTTCAAATACTTGACAATTGTTTATTTGCCTCACTGGACGCCCTCTACATTACATCGTCATAACTACCGTCGTCTGTTCAGCGCACTCTATAAATTGACGACGAACTTGAACTCATTTAATTCATTACAATGTTCATCCATATACGCGGTTCAATAATTATTTTGTTATACTTTTTATTTCAAAGAGCAGCCACACTGCCGACTCAATTTCACCTTGAACGTAAATTTATTGTATTCGAAAATTGAAATATAAAATGAACGTTTGAATACCTACGCAATAATCGATGTTTATTCATATTCCGAAATGAAAATTTATAATACCCATCGAGCGGCGCGCCAATAAAGAAATTATAATTAGTTCGTTATGCAAGGTAATCTCGGCAAATTAAAATCGCAGATTGAACCGTACCATCTCGATGATTATTATACGTATTCGACGACGATTTTATTTTTAAATTTCGAAAGAGAAAATTGCATACCATGAAAAATTGTTCAGTTTGCAAGCTACGTTCGCTACGTTTCAAACAAATTTGTCATATTTTATGAAAAAAAAAAAAAAAAAAAAAAAAAAAAACATCTGCAATACGTACGTTATTTTCCTCGTTGTTCAATAATTGTCGTATAGGCATGTGTTAGTAGTACATTTTTTTTTCGATTTCGAATCTCACGGTGTTGTGTCGCGTTGCAAAATTTTTATTTTGTAGTTTGAAATTGATACCGAAGTTCGAAGTTTTTATCATTTTTGTTTTTCACAAAGAAAAAGTAATCTTGATTACGTGTAAGATGAATTCGACTGAAGTACGAATTATTCGCGAAAAAACAATTTTTAACAATTTATTTCGCGAGGTAACACACATTAATGGTTTTTTTGTTTTTCATCGAAAAATTTTCTTCTTTCATTTTTCATAAATGTACCTAGATCGAGGAAAATATTACAAATTGTGCCAATTACTTGTAAACAATGTTGATGAGTAAGTTATCGATTGAAATTATTTGAAAAAAAAAATTAAAAATTTTTAGGGGGCACCCGGGTTTGAACCGGGGACCTCTCGATCTGCAGTCGAATGCTCTACCACTGAGCTATACCCCCATCATGTCAATGGCGACAGAAAACTCGCTTCACAAGTCGTGTTTTACGTTTGATCCGTAACTAATTTGAATATTCGACTATTGCTTCTTGTTTATCGAATAATTTCACGTAATTTTCACACAATACGAACATAATTCTTTCACAGAAAGTATGCCATAGTTCATGTTCATAATAACAACTTACCTGAATAATGATAATAATAATAAAATTGAACTCGTAAGCTAACCTACCATACTTTTCGCTATCTTACGTTAGCGTTATTATCGTACTCGCTATGTAATTGGTTATCATTTTCATCGTCCATTAATGAATTTTACTCGAAAATTAATTTATTTATGCGGCGATGCAACTAAAAAACAATATATCGTGAAAAGTTCCTAACGAAGGAAACTTTTATCTCAAAATTGCCGCTACTATCACGTCATTCAATCAAACGATACGTATGTATTGTTCTATATCTATACGTAGCTTAGATACCTACCTATGTATATTATTTATTCTTTTTAATTTGATATTATGGATCATTTGTTCCACCTTGGCGATTTACGTAAGCATATTTTCCTCGTATTTAAGGTACAGTAAGAGAAACGAAAAAAAAAAAAAAAAAAAACAATTGCAATTATTCCATTATTTTGGTTTAGTTTAGTGGAAGTAAGATGAATATTACGAACTGCATGTTGCATTGATCCCAAATGGTGCGATGGTTTTAAATGAACATGATCGTCACGAAAATGTGTTCTAGATTGATTGCTAATTGTTTACACATACGAAACATTCAACTCATACCTTCGTGTGTTTTGTTTTGCCAATGTTCCTTGAATTTGGTTTTTATTTTCGCATGAACGATGAAGAAATGAAACCATGGAATGCGAGCTTCTAGGAACTGATACGGATTCCGGAAATATGGGTGAGTTGAGTTATCTTTATTTCATATTCGTTACATGCCAACTCTACAGGTGGCTTTGCATAGCTTCTGCTTTTCTCAAATTCATTATCAAAATTTGGAAATTTTCCAAATGCTTTATAGGTATAGGAAAATGGCGGAAAATGGCGGCCGTTTGGTTACAATCTGCTGTTATCGTTTTTGTAGAAATTGCTTATCACTTTATACAAAGTTTGAATTAGGGATGCTAAGAAATGATACATACATTATTTATTATCGATACAATTTGTAAAATATCACGACAATAAATAATATATTATTAATAGAATAATTCGAAAAAGAAACGTCTGGATCGCACTAAGCACTCTTAAAGAAAAAAAATGGCGCAGATAGTGGAACGAATGACTCAACTGAACTTGACCAATAGGATTGCTGTACTATAGTAATTCTAGTGGAGAAATACAAAAAACAATGCATTAGTAACTTATTATTAATAAATAATATAACAAACATGAGAACCAAATATCATGATGAACTATTAATTTAGCATCCTTATATAGTTTGAATGGAAAAATGGGTTTTTCTTTATTAAAAAGAAAGTTGAACCTCTCTATGAATTTTTAGCCTGATTTTCTATGTCATATTGTCAATAAAAACCAGCCTATTACACTCTACTGACCTATGGCTTTTGGAGGGAGGGGGAGGGGTCAACAAAATCCGTTTTGCACTCCTAGAAGACTGTTAAGACCATTTTCGGCCATGTCGGATATTTATTTTTTTCCCCGAACACTAAAATTGTTTACTCTGCTTGATACCAATTAAAATCGTTTCAATTCGGTCATGTGACTCAGTTTGGCGACAGATTAGATATGCATGAGTGGGGATGACCCTAGGTCAAAATTCAGTTTCGCCCCATTTTGAGGGAGGGGGTGCTGAGGGGCCAAAAATGCAAAAATCGTTCCTTTTTAATTCAATTGAAAGAGGATCGAAATTTGTACATCATATCCAAAAATCAACCGCCTAGGTCTCAATTAGGAGGGTAGATATGAGGGTTTTCTCCCTTTTTTCAACTTTGACAAACAGTTGTTCCTCTCCTATCTGCTCACCTAATTGAGCTAGGACGTTGACGTTTCGTAAGTGGACTTGGTAAAAACTCTTGATGTGCTTTTTGGAGGTTTCAACTATTCAGCTTCATTGCACCCATTCACAACCCCGAAAATGTGGCTTTTTGATCGTTTTTTCCTATTTTTTGAGTTTGTTCCTTCCATATCTCCCCTCAAAATTGAGCTAGGAAGTTGAAATTTGGTATCTATATTTAGTACGGGCGCTAAATGTGCCTTTTGGGGGTTTTGACTTTTTAGCCTCATTAAACCCTTCCTATCCTTCATGCTGATTATTAAATTACTTTTTTTTCTTAAAAATAATATTTAGAATATAAAATTATCTTTCGAATGATTTAAATTCTTAAAATTTCATGCCATAATCATCTGATGAATGGAGAAAATTTGCACAGAAAATGTGTAAAGTTGTTCAGATTTATTGGGAAATGAAAAGGAAAAACTGATCGTGGGGAAAAAGTGAATAAATGGTTAGAAATAGCTTGTAAACAGTGATATTTTAGCCAGTGAATGTTCCTTGTTAGCTATTTTCATTTTGGAAGTAATTCTATTCTAAAGTTCGGAATGTTGTGTTTCAAAAACTAAAATAGCTTGCAAAAAAGTACAAAAATGAGCAAAATTTTTTCTTCTTTCAAGCTATTTCTTATCTATTTACTTTTTCTATACAATCAGTTTTCTTTTTTATTTCTCAATAGATCTAAACAAGAACAACCTTACATTTTTTGTACAGATTTTCTCCATTTATAAGATGATTTTTATTGCATGAAATTTCAAGAATGTTATATCATTTGAAATATGTAGGTATAATTTTATATTCTAATAATATTATTTCTAAAAAAAAAAATTCATAGAATGCTTCTGTCTTCTTTTTAAAAAAGTAAAACTCATTTTTCCATTCAAACTTTATGTAAAATTATTAGAAATTTCTGTAAAAACGATAATAGCAAACTGAAAACAAACAATCGCCATTTTTCACTATTTTCCTATTATTAATATTATTTATTGAAAAAAAAAATTGAAGTCAGAGATGAATTATGGGTGAGTTTTGATCGAAAATAAAATTACTTACATGTGTATCGCGTTCTTATTATTTTGTTGAGTTGATTGAGATTTGAATTGGTATTCAAAAATGATAAGTCATATTCTTAAAGTCAGTCATCTGTAATTATAATTTTTTTAATGAAGTTCTTTTAATTTCTTGATTATTGATTAATCATTGGCGCATGAGATAATACATTGATTATATCGATGTTCTATTCAAATTAGTTTTTTTTTTCAACGTTCATCCTTGGTTAAAATATAAACAAATCATGATTAAGTAAGCGGTTACATCTGTTGAGACGTTTCTCAGTGTCAATGTCATGTTCAAATTTTCTACTGATATGTTTATATCAGGTAACTGACCAGACTGACGAAATGTTCCGATCTTTGGGAATCATGTTAAATTGATGAACGAACTAAAAAATTTATTAGGTACAGTTTTGATATTAAAAGTGAATAAGTATGAATCGATCGTTCGTTATCTCGTTAACTGGATGATTTATCAAATCTAAGAAAACTTACTGAAACCGAATTGAATTTTGTCTCAGGTCATTTCATGATTGCTTATTCAATCTTTCTTGTCGTAGTAGTAAAGTACATAGATAGATAAATCGTTGATTTTATTTGAGTCTAAATTTATCTTGAAGAAGTTATTCATCGAATTTTCGTTCACTTCATTAGGTACAAATTGCAAAGCATATTACATTGTAAGTACAGTTCGTAATAAGGTAATGAATGATAAGCTAAAGCTCGATACGAACGATAACGTGCATGTTGAGAAAAAGCTTGGTAACCACTACGAAAGTTTCTTACGATTGTAACCACTGATTTAATATGACCATGAATGTCTATTCATAGAATGCGATACGCACGCGCAGAGTAACTCAACAAGTAGTTCTGTATTCGCACCAGGGTGGGGGGATTACCGGCGGCAAGGTTGATTGTAGCAGGCATTTTCGGTGATCAACGAGCAATAAGACGAGTTCAGTGCTTCAGTCAGTAGTATAATAACATGCGAGTGTGTGCGTGGATGTGCGGTAATCAATTGTGTGTATTTCGATTTTTTTTTTCTTGATTACACACTTATGCAGTAATCTGGGTTAACAGTATGGATGATTTTTATCAATCTTAGTCGTATTCTTGGTGTTATGGCTGTGCTTTACATGCTGCTTGATCGTACGCGCCAAATATACCTAATACATCGTCTTCGATAATGATACTGAAATCGTATTTCGATTGAAATTTTTTTTTTCTCGTCGGTATTTACGTGCGCGTGTTTTTTTTTTCGCTAATTTTCCTCAATGTAAAGTCCATACCATTATCGGACGATATTTTAGTTTGATGCAATTTCGTAGTTTATGCGGTTGTTTTAAATCTGACCGTCTTTTTGTAGGCGGCGAAGAGAATACCAGTGCTATTGGTGGCATAAGTGGTAATACTAAACCTGTTTACCAACATTTTAGCAATATGTCCGAAGGTTAGCGGCTATAAGTAAAAAATCTTTATTTTATTCTTACCGAACATAAGTATACATATAAGTCTACCATTGGATTATCATCGACAGCGTGTAATTTACCTATGTTGTTTTTTTTCTTCTTAAAGACACAAATGACTTGAGAGAAAAGGGTTTGCAAACGTCGACTCGAATTGAACTCTGCATACTAATTTAGAACCTGTTTCGGTGACAAATTTCATCTCCAGTCTGAATACGATAAGCCGTCGATTAAGCACTTCGTTCAGATTCGCGATTCCAATAACGAAGTTCGATCACTAATCTGGTCATCTGGCGGTACCACGACCGTACATGTTTCACTAAGTTGGACCAATTTGAAGGCGTACTAAATTTATTCGAAAAAAGGTTGTTGTCCTTCCAGATTCTTCGTGACTAATGGTACCCCACTACACACCTTTGTATGGTGTACGAATCAGGAAGGACATCCACCTTTTGATTAAAATCTATCAAATGAAATATACTCGGTACCATTACCATTAATTCTTCCAAAATTCACGATACCTACGCTGTGTTATCAGTTCTAATTCGCCTTCATCGTAACGTAAATCACGATTTTGGTTCGTTTATCATTCTCTGTTTATGTATAAGGATCATTTCGGCGTATTACCTTTATCGATGATTGAACAGACGATTGGTGGTTTACGTTTTCGCAGTGCTACGTTCTCGATCAGTTGCATCGGTGATGACCAATTGAAAAACAGAGCTCAACTAGATTTCTTTCAAATCTGAAGAGTGACGGAATCGTAGCAGCTAGAAGATGAACTTTGGCTAAAATTTGATCCAATTTGAAGCTCGCTTTTGGATGGATTTTCGTCCTGAAATATACCGGCTTTGCTGTAGTTCTGAACGAATACGATACCAAAGCCGGTACGTTTGTTATCCTGACGAATCAACAATGAAGAAAGCATATCAACAAGTGTTACTTTACTATCGATGATATTCTCCAACTTTAAACAATTTATCGTAAACTTATTACGTTACCATCGTCGTTCGATGATATTAAAATTTTCAAGCACTGACTGATCATCAAACAAGTCCACGCAAGATTTCTTCCTGTTCAAAATAAATGCGATGCGAACGAGGTTAATGCAGTACTGAAATGGCGTATTACCTTCGTTGATTTATATGTAGAAGCTCTCTCTGTTCGAAGATACGTATATTTTATTGAGATAAGAGTTGTATTTCGTAATTACTCTTTCTTATCTGCGCCGTTCGTATCCTATGGGATAGCCAGAGATCTGTTTGGTTGCTGTAGCAGTGTGCGTAATTTGGCCAATTTCCTTTTTAATAATTTTTTATTAATGGCTTATCGTATACGTACGGATGGATCGTGTACAGACGATGAAATTAGTCATCGAAGCAGGTTTTCAAATTAAAACGCAGTCGAAGCGAAAATCATTTTGAAAATGTTTACGTCTAAAGCGTGTACGTAATTCGAATCGAATGCAAACTTTTCGGCCAAAAACCTCCTATAAGGTAATGTTATTAACGAAACACGATTATGTGAACCTTGCATGGCGTCGCCGGTGCGATGATTCGCCGATCATCGTAGATAAAAATTATTGTCATTGCGTCACTATATTTTGTTGAAACGTTTTCATTGGTATTTCGATGTGCATAAGTATACATATTACGTACGTAAATCTATGGTACTATCATGCGGGAGTTTCAGCCTGCGTTTGTCAGCTAATTTAATACTTCCTTCATGCGGTTAAATATAATAGTCGACTGTAATATATTACAAGAAATAATGGAAGTATTCTTATGATGTTGCCGAAGATTTATTTTATAAACATGTATATTCTCATGATTAGCATTTTTGTTTAAAACGTAACTTGTGGTCAAATTATAGCGAAGAAAAATTACTTACAAGGGTTAGAAAGTAAACATTTTACTACGTAATTTTATCACCTTGTCGCTTAGTATCTACTGCAGTTGAAAGTTTTCTTTTAACCCTTCGTTGGTAACATCGCGGCTGATAGCCGCACGGCTGTCAGCCGCGAT
>FIZR01030352.1:0-22634 GCA_900060175.1 Ferrisia virgata
CTTTATAACAATAGAAAAAAAATAGAAATCTGAAAGGCGAAGGACGTTCCTATTAGAATTAAGAGCTCATACGTGGAGAGAATTTTTTTGAGGTGTCTACCAACCAGTTTTTCAGGGTACCAAGTGAAAAAAAAAATAATCGTTTTTTTGACCCACCCTAATATACATGACTGAGCAAAGCGAAAACAAAATTTTTAAAAGATTACATTTTTAACGTAAAAATTACAGGTTCATCGCAAGAATTACAGCTCTTGCGCAAAATTACGGTTTTACCACAAAATTTCTGTTTTTGCTCAAACTTACAGCTTCAGTGCAAAATTATGGTTTCAGCACAAAAGTTACAACTTGAGCGCAAAAGTTTCTGTTTCATAGCAAAAATTACAGTACGCAGCAAAGTTTGAACAATTGCACCAAGGACTCCTTTTTCTAGTCAGAATCTGCCCAGTCTGACTTAACGTCAAACCAGTCATACAAAAATACATATTCAGCATAATCACAAGTAGATATGCTGCAATATCAAACCCAGTCGCAAATGCCACAGAATTAATACGTTTATCCATCATACCCTATGGTACTTTTTACACAAACCAATACACTCTGCTGCAGTCATTCATTTCAACAGATAATCAAGGTAAAAAAAAAAAATATGTAAGTACTCTAGGTAGGTACCTAATTCGTTCACCATCCGGTACTCGATGCTCTTTATAGACACGTAATCGCTGACAAAACAGAATGGTAGCGGAAGTAGAAGGACGAAGATGAGAGAAGGTGTGCGGTATCGGGGAGGGCTTTAAATATTTAACGGCGTTGGACCCATACTCAATAACGATTCGTATTACGTGATTAACGTTTTGATGAAAAATATTACAGCTTCGGTCGATAGATTGGGCAGGCGTGGCATGAAAAAGCTATAATAGAATTACGAATTTGTAAAAATGAATCGAACTTTTAAAAGGTTTCACAGCGGCTTTGAAATCATTACACGCTGACTGTCGCTTTTTTTCAGCCAATTTAATTACAGGGCTGATTTTTTTCTCCGCTTTTCTCTTTTTTTTTTCCTTTTGCTTTTTATTTTTATTTTTTAACCCTCATTATATTGTGTTTACATACGAAATCCTCTCGATACAGATGTTCGATTTGCAAAGCTTATTATTACGCTATTAACGATAACCGCAGGGATTCGAATACGTTGGGTAGATGTTACATTAACGCGACAGAGTGAGAGATGATGAAGAGGCGAGACGAGGGGTCAAAAAGCATCGTTTCGCTTCTCTCTCTCTCTCTCTATATATGTATACGGATGGGCTAGCCAGCGTATATAGTAAAATCTCATCAACGTATACAGAGTTCATTTAGACAAACATTTCTTTACACACGAGTACGATAGGAAAAAAAAACTCGACACGGCGAGACGGGCCCGGCTGGGCAAGGCCGAGCTTCATCATCTACTGCGTACCGTGTGGTGTGCACAACCGACACACGAACGGTGTAATTTTTATCATTCTCTCGATGGAATAGCTGTCTGGTGTATACGTAATTGTCGCCAAAAATATTGTACTTTGTTGTCGTGTTTTTCAGCATTTTTACGACTGCGACTCGACGTTTAATTATGCGACGCCTTTGGCTTCATCTTATCAACAAAATTATACGGTAACGAGTACCTGGTCGTGTACATGTATGAAAAAAAAACACACCCGCCAAAAAATTGATAGGAAATAGCGTCTTTGCACGAGAGCAAAGTGTAAGCGAAGGGGGGGAAAAAAACTATATCGTTGGAAGTGAAGTCTCTCTACCTCTACGTGTGTATTCTATATGATGATGATGATGCTGCTAGAACCATAGAAGACCATAGATAAGCAATGTACTATATACGTACACGCAGAGAGTCCTTAATAATACACCAGTCTGTTAGGATCCCGCAGGGTGCTGCGTGTACCGGCAAGCACGCCGAAGCGCGCCGCAACAAAAAGCGAAAGTGGTTTAAACTGAAAAAGGGCTGTAGGCAAAACACATCTTACACTATAATGGGCATAATTAAGTTAAGTAAACAGCCATTGCACCCTTCTTCCTTATATAACACCGCGAGAAGATTTAACCTTTTGCATAAACCAGATTTTGTACCAAGATAAAGCCACCTCCGTGCCATGCCGCCCTATCCCCCCCGCCACGCCAAAACCATCTCGAGTTGAGCTTCGCCTTTTACCCATTGTTTTTTATGGCTCGCTTGTCGTTCTTATTTCGTGCATAGTATGGTTAGCTACCACAGAGTATACTGCCCTCTCATATACGTATATTTAGTTACATAGCTATGTAGCTAGGTACCTTACCTATATAGCACGATGTTACCCAGCTCGGATGAGGGTTTCTCAAAATTCATCATGTACCATATCAGCGTATTCGTATGCTTAATATTGCAGTGGAATTGGTGCGGATATAGTGTTTGTGTATGTGTGTGTATCTCAGCTATGTAAATTAAACGTTGAAAAATGTAGATAAGACGTGTACTATGAGGGTGATTTTGTCATTATTTGCTACGACGAACAAAAGATCCGAGTACAATGTAAGGTACATGCTATACTGTTACATATGTACCTACTTGTAAATGTACAGGTATTTATATGAAAATAAACTAATTTAGATTAGCATGATTAGAAGTGTGAGGGGAAATTCGAATCTACGATTGATGAAGAAGCTGGTCCGTTGATGTATTTTTACAAATAAAATGATCACGAGCCTCAGATGAGACAAAGAGAGAAAAAACAGCAACCGAAAAAATTTTAAAAATCCACCCAGCAGTTCTCAAAAAAAATTTTTTCAAGTTGGATTTTCCTTCAAGTAAGTCTATAAAATAACCAGGTTGCTGGTGTAAAAATTCTCTGACATTTTTTCGTTTTACTCTCAACACGTGAAAAACATAGCATTCTGCGAAAAATTTTCATACGAACAAAATTATAGAGAATAAAATTTTCTAACGATGGTGTTCAGTTTATTTTTTTTGTAGAACGCTTAGTTTACGAGATATTCTCGAGGAAAATTAGATATAGAATTCGACGAATGACTACTTTCGAATTTATCTCAAAAACTAACCTCCGTGAAAAAAAAATAACCAACCATAGCTATTAGAAAATTCAATTCTCTATCAGATTGGTTACATTAAAATTTTTTATAGCACGCTTGGTTTGTCCAAAAAATCCATTTTTTAGAATAGAAAAAATTAGCGATTAATAATTTGATTTTCATATAAAAAAACTCAGTAAACGCAGATCTTCAGAGAATGCATTAGAGCAATTCAACAACTCGTAAGACCGTTTTACAAGAGGAATGTCAGATTTCTGATGAGCACTGAACACACAGGGCCGTAGTGAAGGGGGTGTGAGAAGGCGTTGATGCCCCTCTTTCAAGTGAAAAAGATACGAATTATTTGAAAAAATTTTAAGCTATTCGAAAAAATTTTTTTAAATAAAAATTTGGCTTTTGGTAAATTTTGAAGAATATTGGGAAAGATGCGTTGAAATAAAAAATTTTCGAGCTATTTATTTCATCTATGTAATTGGGAAAAAATTTTCCAACTCGCCTTTCCCCAGGAAACATTTCTGGTTACTCCAATGTATTTGTTTTTCAAATATGGGTGAAAAAATTACCGAAAATTGAAGATTTAGTTGAAAAATAGGTCTATTCACCCCTCTCCCCCCGTGCAAAAAATTTGTTCGTTACGACCCTGATTGAACACTTTGTACAATTGAATTTCAGATGTATCATTTGCAAATTGGCAGCTTTGGAAATTTTTTTTTCAAAAAAAGCAACGAACAGCTGGTTAAAGAAATTTTCCAAATTTTGAAAAATCAAAATAGGAATGATTTTTGACTTTTGTCAATTTTTTTCCAATTGGTCTTCATCAAAAATGAACCACCGAACACGACTCAGCAGGTTTCAAACAGCTGGTCCAAGCTGAAGAAAATTAAAAATTAAGCGAAAAAATTTTTTTCTCAAAAAAAAACGCCAAAAGCATTTAAGAGGATTTTTTCATATTTTAAAAAATCTGAACAGAAAATCAAAATAAGACTGTTTTTGGACTAATTCGAGGTGGTAGATTACAAATACAATATAGATTTTTTGCTTGAAGTCTTCGTTGAAGAGATACGCTCGCCAACTTTCCTCTGATGCTTTGTCCACTCAAAATAATATTGTTGAACACAATTCAAGCAGGTCAAAATAGGAGGTCAACGTTAAAAAAATTCGACATCGGGCGAACAATTTTCTCTCAAAAAGACAATGAAGGGGGTTGTTCTCTGCTCATTTCTTCCTTAGAGTATGTTGACCCCCAAGTTTTACTTACTGTCACAAGACATTGCTGTCTGAAAACACGTTATAAACATGTCTTAAAGTGAGCTCAAAAAGTTGAGCTTTGTAACTTCGAAACTGAAAATATATGTTTATTACAACAGAACAGATTTTGATGTGATTCACAAAATGTTTGATAAATTCGTGTTCATGACGAACAGCTTGTATTTTGATATCCTGTGCAGGCTAAAAAATATGTCCCCCCCCTTCTGAACCACATTATCAGTCCTGGGTATAATGGACAACAGAAACGTGTTTAGGAAGCTCAAAAACATATATTTCGATATCCCACAAAATTTTTTTTCCAAATTTTCATATTCAACCCCCCCCCCTCTTGAGCCCTTTTTCACTTTTGAGAAAACAATCGTGTTCTATATGTTTAAAAATCTATATTATGATGGCCGACATGAGTATTACGAAAAATTTGAATGGTCTTCTAGGACCCCAAAACGGATTTTGGGGTCATAGAAGACTATTCAGACGAATTTTAGTTTTAATTTTTTATTTTTTTTCACCGAACATTAAAATCATTTACTCCGCTCGATTATGACCAAAATCGCTCCAATTCTGCCAATCGGCTAAGTTTGGCGGCGGATTAGATATAAATGAGTAGGGATAAACTTGGGTCAAAATTCAGTCATGCTCCAATTTGGGGGAGGGGGTGCTGAGGGGTCAAAAAACGCAAAAATTATCCTTTTTAAGCTTATTGATAGAAAATCGAAAGTTGTATAACATATCCAAAAATCAACTTCTCAAGTAAATTTAGGGGGGGAGATATGGGGATTTTCCCCCTTTTTGACCATGAAAAAAGGCTTTTCCTTCCCTATCACCACGTCAAATTCAGCTAGGAAGTTGAAATTTGGTGTGTACGTGTAGTTAAAGCTCTAAATGTGCCTTTTGTAGATTTTGACTTTTCAGCTCCATTTCACCCTCTCACAGACTCAAAAAAGTGGGTTTTTGGTTGTTTTTTCTTATTTTTTGAGTTTATTCCTCGCATAACTCCGCTGCAAATTAAACTAGGAATTTGAAATTAGGTACGTACATTTAGTGGGACTCGTTAATGTGCCTTTTGGGGGTCTCGAATTTTCATCCCCATTTCACCCCCTCACAGATCCAAAAAAAAGGTTTTTGGTCATTTTTTCTAATTTTTTGAGTTTGTTTCTCGCATAACCCCCCGTTCAAATTGGGCTAAGAAGTAGAGATTAAACATATCTCATCTGTATGGACTCTAGATGTGCTTTTTTGGAGGTTTCGACTTTTTAGCTCTAGTGAACCCTTCCTACCTGCAATGTTTTTTTTTTTTTCAATTCTCATGATTGTAATATGTCACGTCAATCAAACTGAAAAATCATCGACAAAGTGATGCTTTTCTTTTTCGTTTTTTCTTACAAATTGCAATCTTTAATTGCAATATTAGCAGCAGATGAAAATCCAAACCCTGAAATCCATACGTTTTCTTTACCACCATCGCCATCAACATCCCTCAATCCAATGATAAATTAGCCCTCGTATAGTACCCAAATCTAAATCTGTAAACAACCGAGGATCAGTTGGCTAATGTTATAATCTAGATAATTTTCGACCACCGCACCCTCCGTACACACGTCACGCCACACCATCCTGCAAGCCACCTGTCAACATATCTACTTTCGCTTTTGACGTACCAGTGACAACAGCTACAATAAGCCTACCCCTACGTATACATAGTTACGTACATGTGCATGATAGGTAAAGTACATCATACGTACTATGTGTACGAGTAATACGATTCTTTCATCCGAGCACGTGCCAAGCTGTGCTCGTTGTTGGGTCCGTTCGTCGAGCAATTTGTACCGTAATTTATTGGTTGGTGCAGATTTGTCGCGTTTCGTTGTTACAACAACAGCAAAGTTTTTCTTATAGGCTAAATCCCATAAGGAAACAATGTTCAGAGTTGCCAGATAGATAGGAGGTAGGGTAGGTACACAGTCCACCGTTGTATTCGATGGGACGCTTAATTTGGTATTCAGCTATGAAGCAAGCGAATGTACGCGAGTCTTCATCATTTACCATAACTTACAGGTACCTACTACTACGTCTACTCTACTCGTACTTATACTATAGATAGAACATTTCGAACACGTTCGCTTAGGTAGTAAATATGCACCATACCGAAGCTCATATAATATTTAAAGTCCACCCTTTATATATATATGTATATTTTTACAATCGTCGTATGTATAAAAGTTTAAAAGTACACATACTAAGTACATGGATGGTATCGTCCCTTATATTTTTAGAGTAAGAAGCCGGCACCGGCGAGAAAAAAGCTGCATATTAAACACAACTATCTCGATCATAAATCAAACAACATCGTAGTACGAGCCAACTACACGTAAGCCATTGGATTACCACGTAATCATTGCACATGTTCTCGTGTTTTTTCGCCCATGAATTAAAACATATGCGAGGCTAATTCCACGTCAAAATTACCCAAAAGGTGACTTGGGTATTTCGATTTCGATCAATTTTTGTTTACAAGTGCCTTTTGGTGGTCTAGCGAAGAGATCACCGTCATTTCAGCATTAACTATTCCTGGGAAGGGAGGGGAAGTCCTCGAGGCGACTATTTCGAGATTGGTTAAATTTAGGATAAATCTGTTTGCGCGGTTTTGTAAATAATTCATAAATAAATTCGAAATTGATGGTTAAAATTTTGAAAGCTCAAGGTTGAACTTTTGGGATGAAAGCTCAACTTTTCATGGTGAGTGTAGAAGTTGAAATCAACCAATTGAAACTTCGAAAACATTACCAAAATCAGACTGTTTTACGCTGGTTTCAACCAAACAATTTTCAAAATGCGATCCCAACGCCCCGGAAGGGGAAAGGAGGCACAAAGGGCTTCAATTTTGGCCAAAGTTCAAGAAAATTGAAAAAATGAAGTGATACATCGATTTTTCCTAATTCGAAGACGCTGAGTTCGAATATTGGCTCATTTTTTTGATCCGGCTCCACCGAACGACTTCACCCAGACTACTGAATATGGCCAAAATTCAAACAGGGTATCCCCTGGATCTCAGATTTTCAAAATTTTCACGAAATATCACTGGGTGTCCCTAAAAAGATTTCCCCCCACCCCAACCCCCTCACCCAGAATATTGAAAAAAGGTTTTTTTTTTAAATAAACAAATTCTCTATGCACGCGTATTTGAGGAAAAATTATGATTTTTAATCTAAATGTTTACAGAGATTATGGGTCTATCGACATAAATTTTTACAAAATTTTTCACCCCAAAGAAGGGAACGCATTGACAGAAGAAAACTTTGAATCACCGCAGCTGCGGACCCTAAGAAGGTACGTAAAATTTTTTTTCATCAAAATATGTGTTTTAAAGACCAATTTTTAGAAATTTTTTTTGTGATTTAAGGCTTTCTTAAAAACTTAAAAAATGCTCAAAAAATACGTTTTTCTCAGAAATAATTGGTAATACGCTAAAAATGAATAGAAATAAAGTTGTTCAGCGTGAAATTTCGTATCAGATTTTGTCATTAAAAGTTTGACTGAAGAACATAACTACAAAATTATGAGCATGGGATTACGAGAGGTAAAGGGTTAAAATACGAACGACAGGTTTGAACGAAAAATAAAGGCTGGATTCGTACTCAACATGTCTGAATTAGTAGAAAAACACTTCTTTCCTAAAATTTTCACCCACTTTCAACATAAGAAAAAATTGCAATTTTGTTCAAAAAAGTAAATTTTAAGTAGGACGGTAACTTCCATATTAATACTAAACAACAATTTATAACGAAAGAGTTTTGAAATTTCGTATATTTACTATATTTTTCAATATAAAATCGTAGGAAAGTCACACCAAACTTTCGCGGACCCGTTTCCGGGCCCAGGGGCACCTCCCCCCCCCAAATTATTGAGCAATACCTAGGTTGATGATGTTTTCACATAAATCGAAACCCCTGAATACGATAATGAAGTCAGGTTCACTATTTCACCTCAGTTAATAGCTTGTTTTAGTGCACAGCTACCACCAAATTTTTACACCAGTAACAATGCCCCAAAAATAAAATATTAATTGAGGTCAAATAGTGAATTTGACTTCATAATCGTATTCAGAGGGTTCTGCGTTGATGGTGGGTCAAAATATGAGGATTGCATTTCGCTCGATCGAAATGTTAAAAACCATCTGATGACAGCTTCTCAATCTGAAGTGGAAAACAAAGAAATTTAGCTGGGGTGCCATTTACCCCCCCCCCCTCCCCCTCCTCCCCATAATCAAGTTCAAAAACCACTTCCTTTCTTCATATACTCGCTGCGTGGGTTCTAATCACCGTTTTTCAGTTTTTTTTTTTCAACTCAAATTGTAACCCAAAGAGTGCCGAACATTTTTTGTTATAATAAAATTTTCGTCAAAATGCCCCCTGGAGCGTCGATTTCTCAAAAAAAAAAGGACAAAAACTTGTATAATTTTTAGTTCTTAGAAATTTTAGAGAAAAATGACGGTAATTGTTGAAATTTATTGTTTCAATGATACGCAAAGTAACGAAATAAGTATATTCAGAAAGAGTGCCATTTTCCTAAACCACCCCTTCCACCCCCTGGATCCACCCCTGCTTTTCAGAATTTTATTTAAGTAAGTAAGTCAAGTGAAACCTACCGCTTGAAAGATGTTCGAATTAACCAAATGAGTTGATTTAGGCAGGATGGTATTTTCCAAAACCATCCTTTTACCTAATGGGCCCACATACCTTCCCCTCCCCATTCCAGAATTATATTCAAATTCGTTTCCGTTCATCTTATTTGTTTTTTCCTTCATTCTGAATATGATAATGACTTGAACAGTTTTGCAAATTTTTAATAACCATGGAAATTTCATAGGAGTAACCCACTGCCCATAAAATATCCAAAACAGCCCCTCCTCGCCCCCTCATCCCCTTATATCTTCCTTCCTAATTGACCCAGGAGACTGATTTTTGGATATGTTATACAACTTTGGATCGTCTAATGATGGGCTCATGACAGAACAATTTTTGCGATTTTAACCCCTCAGCACTCCCTCCCCCAAATTTGAGCATAACTAAATTTTGACCCGAGCTCATCTCCTCCTCCAAGTTCCGTTTTTCGGTATCTCAGGGGGACGTATTTAAAAAATAAGTGAATATTTAATCTCAACGACCTCACATTATTACTATCAAAATCGATACGTCAATTCTTTTTTTTCAATATTTTTGAATTTTGACAATACTGATGGGGGCTGCTAGGTTTTTTTTTTTAGAAATATCGGATCAAAAAAATAAACCAATATTCCAACTCAGCGTCCTCGAATTGGGTACAAAACGATACGCCCACTTTACTTTCACAATTTTTTTGAATTTTGACCAAAATTGAGATGCTTTGTGCCTCTTTGCCTGTGTTGAGATTCCATTTTGTAAATTAATTGGTTGAAACGAGCAAGAGAAACCGATTTATGGTAATTTTTTCAGATTTTTAAACGGTAGTGTTCAGCCTTCACACTAATCATGAAAAGTTACGATTTCATCTCAAAAGTACAATCTTGGAAGTTTCAAAATTTCAGCCCTCAATTCGAAACCTCTTTCAAAGTGGTTATAAAACTGCGAAAACACGTTTATCTTCAGTCCAACCGATCTCGAAATACGAGCATTCAACAAGGTTTTGAGCTATATGACATGAAATCGTCATTGTTCGAAAATGGCAACGGCCATCCTCCCCTCTCTTCACCGCGTGGAAAGCCAAGAGAGGAAATTACGATGATTTTCTCTTCACTTGACCAGTGTGAAAGAAACTGGCAAAAAAAAAAAAATAATAAACCTCGAGTCTTTGAATGATCTCTAAGAAAAGCGAAGATAATTTCGACGTGTTATACGACGACAGTACGTAGACCTACGCAGCTCATGTCTCAAGTTAGCATCTCATATGTGGCCTAAGCAACGTATATCGTGTTAATCGCACACATGGCGGATTTTAGTTTAAGGCTGGCACCTACCTAGTACCTAGCTATAGCTTTTCTTTTCGTATAGTTCGAAGAGCCATCATCTTGGGTCGTATCCGTACACACAGTTAAACCCACCGAGAGGCTTTTCATTGCCTCGAGACGGCTGCGTTATGGCGGCATTTAACTTCACGCAGCGTAACAATACTTATTATAGCATGTACTACCGACACTTCTCTATGGTATAGTACAGTACTGTAGTACGAGTATTTAATCGTAATGAATGTTTAATGCGCCATATACTACGGTGAATCAAAACCGCAAACTAAAATTCTACGTAATACCGCCATCCAGCGGAGCCGCGCGTTTTACCATATACCAAACACAAACGCCGCCAAATCTCTTTGTAAAATTTATGACCTTTATTTTTGACGTTACGAATAAACGACACACGCGTTTTCCAATTATTCAACCAAAAGCCAACTTGCTGCGTACCAGCGAGTATATTGTTTATGGTAAAGCTCGCTCTATATATAAATAAATATACACGGTATTTTCTAAGTGGAAATTTTACCCTCGGTTGGAGCTGGATGGAGTTTCTTTTCACGGCAATAGGATATTTGTAGATGGGCTTTCCACAGCAGCATTCCACCACTTTGCAGTTATGGTGACAGAAAAGCGCTTTGTGTATAAAATTTAACTCGTCGAGGTACAAACAGAGGTAAATACTTTAATCGAAGATTGGTTATTTCTGCAACCGATGAAAAAAATTGAAATGGCCGATTTTTCTCACGAAATTATGTTTTTAGCCGGATTTTCTACGTCATATCGTTTGTCAACTAAAGCCAGGCTATTACGGTCTATCGACCAGACCAACGGCGGTCGGAGGGGGGGGGGTCCGATCTGAGGTCGTAGAAGACTGTTAAGAAGGGACTTCGCGTTGCAAAGCGTAACATACCCGATCTTGAAGGTAGTAGTATTTTTTAGACAATTGAATTTTTCCTTTTTTTCTTGTTTGAGAGTTGGTAATGAAAAAAAAAAAAATTAAGCAAAATACAAAGAATAATGTAAATTTGAAATACCAAAACATTTGAAACCATTTGAAAAGAAGCTGAATCGGAATTTTTGCCATTCTTGAGAAATTTCTGCCATATCAGTTCAATTAGAAATTGTTGCAGATTCAGTACCCTCGATACGTGTATTGAGCCCTTTTTTGAATTGGGGTACTGTTTTCTACAACATATCCAAAATTCATCGAATTCCGTTCAGTCGTTTTCAAGAAATCCTGCAGAAACTTTCAACCGAACCAACATGGCTAAAATTTCTTGAAAATGACAAAACTTCCGATTGAGCGTCCTCTCAAATGCATTCAACTGTTCCATTACTTCAAATTAACATTATTCCTCGAAATACGCGCAATTATTTTCATTTCTCTTAAAAACTCTGCCTTTGACAAAAAAAGTATGCAATGAAAAAAAAAAAACGCGAAACGCGAAGTCCCATCTTAAGACGATTTTTAGCCAAGTGAGATATTTATTTTTATTTTTTAATTTTTTTTTACCAAATATTAAAATTATTTACTCCGCTTGATACCGACCAAAATCGCTCCAATTCTGTCAATTGGCTCCACTTTGTAGACGGATTAGATATATATATAAGTGGAGATGAACTCGGATCAAAATTCAGTTATACTCCAATTTAGGGGAGGGGGTGCTAAGGGGTCAAAAATGAACAAACTGCTCTTTTTTAAGCCAATCGATAGAGAATTAAAAGTTGTATAACATATCCAAAAATCAACTCCTTAAGTCAATTATTAGGAAGAGAGATATGGGGGATTTTCCCCTTTTTGACCATGAAAAAGGGATATCCCTCGCTTATCTCCCCATCAAAATGAGCTAGGAACTTGAAACTTCGTATGTACTTGCAATAGGGGTCCTAGATTTGCCTTTTGGGGGTCCCTTGTTTTTCAGCTCCAATGCACTCCTCACAGCCAAGAAAATAGGTTTTTTGATCAGGTTTTCTCAATTTTTGAGTTTTTCAAATTCGTTCCTTGCATGACTATCCTCCAAATATAGAAATCTGCTATGAACATTTAATAGGTATCCTAGATATGCCTTTTGGGAGTGTCGACTTTTCAGCCCCATTTCGCCACTTCACAGCCTTAGATATGTGGTTTTTTGTATGGTTTTTCTAATTTTTAAAGTTTATTCCTCGCATAACTCCCCTTCAAATTGAACTAGGACCTTGAAATTCGAAATGTACAGTCAGTAGAGATCCAGGAAATCAATCAAAATTAATCACGTGTTCGACGTGGAGTAAGCGTCTATAACTGTAGATTACAAGTAGGTCCATGACTTCTATGCACACAAGAAGGAGAGGAAGGAATTAATCCATAAGCTATGAAGGAAGGAATTAAGATGAAAAAATTTTTTTTAAAAACATCCCGATAAAGTGCTTTTTGACTCCGATTCTTATAAAATGAAGAGGATATGTGCATTGTCCATTTATAGAAGAAAACAAATAAATATTATAATTATGTAAGTTGGAAAAAAGCATAGTACCCTAGTCAGTGGTAAAGATGTGTAGAGGGGGGGGGGGGCAATTGAACAAAAAAGTCAAATAAGTCGACACCATTAAAAAGCATATCGAGAACCTATGGCATAACCTGCATACGAAAGTCAATTTCCAAGCCCAATGGTGGGAAGGGAAGGAAATATGCAAAAAAGAAATTAAAAAAATTAAAAAATCCGAATTTCTTCGGGATTGCGAGGGGGCGAAATGAAACTGAAAAGTCAAAACCCGATACCAAAAGGCACATCTAGTACGCCCACTAAGTATACATACCAAATTCCAACTTTTCAGCTCAATTTGGGGGAGAGTTATGCGAGGAACACAATGAAAACAAGAGAAAAAAGTTTTAAAAACCACATTTCTGTGCTATGAAAGGAGGCAACAGGTCTAAAAAGTCTAAACCGCCAAAAGACACATCTACGGCACCTAAGTACCAAATTTCAACTTCTCAGCTCAATTTGAAGGAAAGATAAAGCAGGAACCGTCCTTTTTCAAGGTCAAACAGGGGAATAACTCTCATATCTCCCCTCCTAATTGACTGGAGAATCTCATTTTTAGATGTGATACATGTTCAGATCGTCTATCTGTTGACTTAAAAAGGAATAATTTTTGAGATTTTAACCTCTCAGCACTCCTTACCCCAAATTTGGACCTAACTGAATCTTGACCCTTGGACACCTACACTCAAAAATATTGAATCCCCCACCAATCGAAGCTTGTTTCGCAAATTCCATCAATTTTGGTCAATATCAAACTGATCAAATTATTTTTAGCCAACAGAGATTGGGTGGATGAGGGGGGAGGGATAAATAAAAATAAAATATCTGACATGGCAAAAGATGGTCGTAGTGGTCTGCTGGAAAACTAAAACGGATTGACTTGACATTCTTCCCTCCTCATCTAGTGACAATATGACACAGAAAATCAGGATACAATAGCGATTAAAAATGGAAACCTCCCCCAAAATGCACAAACACATTTCGAGACTGTAAGGTGGTGCAATGGGACTGAAAAGTCGAACCCTCTCAAGCGTATCTAAGATCACTACTAAATCTACCTGACAAATTTCAATCTGCTGGCTCAAGGGACAGGATATGCATAGGAGGTTGATTTTTGAATATGTGCTATAACTTTGGATCATCCATCTTATTAGCTCAAAAAGTAACGATTTTTGCAATTTTAGCCTCTCAGCACCCACTTCTCCAAAATTCGAGCATAACTCAATTTTAATCCAAAATTATTCCTACTCAAAAATACAGAATCTTCTACCAAATCAAGCCCACTACTCAAATTCGACCAATTTGGGTCTGTATCGAGTCAAGTAAATAATTTCAATTTGGAATGGATAGGCGTGAAATAGTCTCAGCGTTCTACTAGGTTCCTAAAAACAGATTTATATATCCATCCCCCCATCCCTCATTCTTCGTAGATCCGATAGTTTGTAATAGTTTGATTTTAATGTGACAATATGCCATACAAAATTAGGCTAATACTTCTTGAAAAGTTGTAGAGAATAAAAATGCCGCTAAAGGTTGTCCAGGCTGATCAATATTCTACCAAAAAAACCAGTTCTCATACCTTTCAAGTTCACTGCTGAAAATTTCTCAATTAACGTACCAAAGCCATGTTCTTGCTCTTCTCATGCCAGATAAAAAAATCAAAACAATTGAAAATTTTCTTTTTTTTACAAAACATTTGGAGTACTGCTCGTTTCGGTGCTTAAATAACGAATTTCTTATCAACAGTTTTGCGTTTTTCTAGGAATCCAAAAGTATATTTGTTTGGCTGTATGCTTCGCATCCGGCATAAGTCGATGGTCAGCAAAAGTTTGCTTTCCTTTCACAAAATCATCGCAGAGTAGATTAAGCTGTAAAATATTTTTTAATAGCCATTTCTGCCAAACTTTAAGAATTTTCAAGACAGAGATGTTGACGGGTAATTGGGTTGAAAGAGGGGGGGGGAGATTGAAAACCATTTCGCTCTTGTTTTGTTCGTTCACAATTTCTTACAATGATACCTACACACTTCACAGTAAAATTTCATAGCTCAACCTAACAATTGGAAAAATCAAAACCCTACCCCTCCCCAAATGAAGAATTTCTGACAAAGTGTATAAATGATCTGAGATGTAATGTTCGTTGAACTTGGGTTATTGAAGGAAGATCAGCAAACACTTAGGTTCAAAAGTACAAAAAAAAAAAGGTTGGAATATTGACCAGCCTTAACCTATTCTTTACTCCAACCAACAAGCGAACGTTAAAGTTAAACAATACCTACTTATCAAAACTAACACTAAACCTCGTAGCTCCAAAGTCACGGTATCTTCTGCACCTTGAAAATTGCTACCAAAAGATCCCATTCATTTTAAGCTTAAAATTTACAAACCTTAATACATGGTGGAAACAAAACTTCATGCAATCGCCTTCGACTCGAAATATGTAGGTAAGTAATCATCGAAGCGAAAAATATATATAATGTTAACCGGATCAAGACCGCCTTTATAAGTTCGGTCAGCGCATCGTGCCGAAACTGAAACAACGCACAAGTCTAATTATTCTCGTTACATGAGAACAAATAATAAAAGCCACGACAAATTTTCCATCATAAGTACGTACTGTAATAATTCGTTAGACAAGAATCATCGTCGTCCGGCTACTGGCGCATTACTTCAAAGAGATGACCCTTTTTTGAGTAAGTAAATAAACGACGTCAATTTATTTGCGTCGAGTAAGTATACACTGACCTCGTACATAGAGACGTTAAATCACGTTAAAGTATCTCTACCGTACGACGGGCAACGCCAGGCCGACGCACGTAGCGCTTCGCTAACCTGGCGAAAAAGTTTTTACCCCTTGTTTTGTAAAAACTACAACGATAAATTTTCCAACCGAGAAAGAATTTTTTTTTTTCGGAGGTTGTAAAAATACCCAGGTCAGTTTTAAAATAAAAAAGCAACTGTACTCGGTTTCGGTTCATTTTGTCGGGAAAAAATTTCTAGATGCCTTTGAATAAAAAATTTTTCCAATTACGACTTAAAGCCAGCCATGTTGTAATCATTTTTATCTCAGCCGAGGAAACATTTATTTAATCAAAGTTGATATAAGTTGAGTTACCTAAACTAAAACTACCTCAATTTTTTCCCTACGTCGATTTTCATATTTTTCACGACAGAAAATTTCGTTTCATTTTTAGCCTGATTTTCCATGCCATATTGTCAGTGAAAACCAGGCTATTATAGACTATTGACCTACAGCCGATGGAAGGGGGAGTATCAATGAAATAGATTTAGGAATCGTAAAAGACCATTGAGACCATTTTTAGCCATATCAGATATTTATTTTTAATCATTTTTCATTTTTTTTAATTTTTAATTTTTTTATTACTTTTTTTATTAATTTTTATTTTTTTATCATTTTCTATTTTTTTCATCACTTTTTATAGATTTTTAAATTTTTTTTTTACTTTTATTAACATTGATAGATGCTTAATAGCACATTGTACAGTTGACCATCAACAGTTGAGCATGAAAAGTTGACTGTTGACAGTTGACCATCAAAATCTAAACAATCAAAATCCAAATTTTTCAGATATTGATAACACTGATAGTCAAACGTTGTAGCTCGTCAACATCTGGATTGTCAACAGATGGATTATGTTCAACAAAAAAGTTAAAACGCTAAGCAATTTTCAAAATTTCTAATTAGTGGTCCGGATCCCTGGTGGCCAACTGCGGAAAGGCTGGGTCTTGATGGTCTACTACTGACTGTCAACTATTGGCAGTCTACAGTCGACTATCAACCATTGATGGTCAATTGTTGATGGATCTGGACCATCAAGAATTGACAGTCTAAATCTTGATGGTATGGATGTTGATGGTCCACAATTGCTGGTCAACTCTTAACAGTCCACTGTTGATCATCAACTCCTAATGAACAAGTGTTAGCAAATCTGGACCATCTACAGTTGGACTATGTTTAACGATAAGGTTGAGTATTAAAAAAAAAAAAATTCTAAACAATTTTCAAAATTCCTAATTAGTGACTGGGATACTGGTGACCAACTGTGGAAAGTGTTGACAGTCTACAGCTGACCATCAACGATTGATGGTCAAGTGTTGATGGATCTAGACCATCAAGAATTGACAGTCCACATCTTGATGGTACGGCTGTTGATGGTCCACAATTGCTGGTCAACTCTTGACAGTCCACTGTTGATCACTAACTTCAAATGATCAAATGTTGACAAATATGGACCATCTACAGTTGGATTATCTTTAACGAAAAGGTTGAGTTTCAAAAAAAAAAAAAATGCTAAGCAATTTTCATAAATCCTAATTGGTGGTCCGGATCCCTAGTGGCCAACTGTGGAAAGACTGGGTCTTGATAGTCCACTACTGATTGTTAGCTATAGAGTCTACAGTTGACTATCAACCATTGATGGTCAATTGTTGATGGATCTGGACCATCAAGAGTTGATGGTCCAAATCTTGATGGTATGGATGTTGATGGTCCACTATTGCTTATCAACTCTTGACAGTCCACTGCTGATCACAAACTCCTAATGATCAAGTGTTGACAAATCTGTACCATCAACAGTTGGATTATATTTGACAAAAAAATGGGCATTATAAAAAAAATATTGAGAAATTTTTCAAAATTTTGAATGTAAAATAATCATACGAAATTTGAACCTAATGCTGGAGGGAGGGGTTAGGATAAAATGCTCTCTGGCTCAAGGTTATATAACTCGGGTTCATTTTAGTCAGCTCGATACCGACCAAAATCAGTAAAATCTGGGCAGTAGACTTGGATTGTCAATGAGTTTGATATTTTAGAGCGGAGTTGACCTTGGATCAAAATCCAATCAGGAGGGAAGATATGATGGAGGTTTTCCTCTTTTTGGTCAAGAAAAAATGCCGTCCCAAACATATTTTCCCTCCAAATTAGTCTAGGTGGTTGAAATTTACCTTGTATAAGTTTTTTGGGGGTTTCAACATTTCAGCTCTATTGCATCCCCATGTAGCCTCAAAAATGGCGGCATTCCAGACAGATTTTCTTATTTGCTGAGTTTGTCCTAAGCACATCTTCCTATCAAATTGAACTAAGAGGTTGAAATTTGACAATGTAAATTTAGGGATTTCAACTTTTTAGCCCTATTGCAGCCCCTCTCAACCCCAAAAAGTGTTTCTAAGCGATCTTTTGCTTTTTTGAGTTTGTTCTACGCATATCTCCCCTCCAAATTGAGCTAGATGGTTGAAATTTGACGTATAAATTTAGACTTGCTTTTTGAGAGTTTCAACTTTTCTCTCCTCTTGCACCCCCTCACACCATCAAAAAAAAAGTTTTTAAAGTGGTTTTTCTTATTTATTTAGTTTGTTCCGCACATATTTCCCCTCCAAATTGCGCTAGGAAGTTGAAATTTGGTATGTAGATTTAGTAGTTGTCCTAAAGATGCCTTTTTTAGGTTTCAGATATTCATTTCAATATCTGCCAGTACTTCTATCACTACTGTGAAGAAAAAAACATCCCAGTGCTCATCTTTTTTACATTCCACGAATGTGCAATTTACATCTCTCTTTTACCTTAGGAAAATCAGGCTCAAAAAGCAACGCATTGCGATGCTTTTTTTTCTTGTTTTTTTTTTCACAACATTCGATGTCATGTCAGAAGAGAGTGATAGTGAGGGGGAGGGGAAAATACTTAGGTAGTTTTAAGAATACACTTAAGAGAAGGAAGTTGTAGGCACCTAACCTACCAAGTGTAGAGAATGTAGAAGAAACCTAAAACGATATTCTTATACAGTGAAAAGTTCGTGTCGTCGTGAATTATTACCTCGGAGACTCCGCGGTAACTTTTTGTTTCGTTGGTATAAGTCTTAAAACATGCAGAATACGACAATGACAATGGAAAGGGGACCGAATACGTCGTACGTAGGAAAAAAAAAAAACAGAAAAGAAATATTCAATTTTGTTGTGAAAAAAAAAAAAAAAAAAATACAGAAAACCGTTAGAATAAAATACCTTAATATGAAGTCCTCGAGGGATTTGTTAGGTACGAGTATTTTTAGTTTAATCGACGTTTAAAGGCGTAAAGTTGAGATGTTTTCACCTCGACAGTTTTATTTCCATCGAAAGATATGCGGCAACTCGCGCGCTTTATGACCGTTTATGTATTTTAAGCCTCGTTCGAGTACATTTGAGATTTAGCCTGCGACTCTCGTTCGTCTCTCTTCCCGTTGCTAATATTTAAATATACGCCAATGTACGTTTATTTACGTATACGAGTGTACGAGTCGCAACGTATATAACGGAACGCGAGCTCAACTGCAGTGGACGAAAAGTTTTCGTCGTTCCCTTAAGCCCTACGAGTATTTTAGTTTAAAACAGTTACCGTCTTTTCAATTATTCTTCTTGTGCTTCGTATTCGTCTTCAGCTTCGCTTCGCCAAAACGAAAGTTTGCCATCGTTTTAAAGTATATCGGTTTTCAGTTTAGATGACGTTAGCGTCGTCGTCTTCCCAGTCGTATTTGGTCGCGTATCTCTCATTTTCTCTCACTCTATTCCATTCTCTATACGCAGCATTAAGTCGAAATAAGTTGCCGATATCCTTGGGTGACTTTCAACAGACTGGGGAATAAAGTTCCACATCCACTTCTAAACTTGCAGCACTATGCTTAGTACACATACTACAAATATACAGCACATTCGCAAGGGTAAAAGTTTTTTAATACAATATAACAATTATATGACTTATTGAAGAGCGAGAATCGTCGATTTACCTCACTCCTGCCTTTCGATCCGCCAACAGAAAAGTATACGTATAAGATATAGCTTAAGTACCCATAATAAGAGTTTTCAATAACTCCGACGTATTTTTTTTCACCTCCACCCATTTCCTCTCTTCGGTTTCATACTTACTTACTTTATATAGGTAAGTAAGTATTTTATTGTTTGACTTGATAAAAGCTTCGCTGAATTGGTTATATTTTATTCCCTCCCCCCCCCCCACCATCCATTTCTCAATCCATCCAACCTCATTCCATTGTACAAATATGTATCTCGGTAAGAATAGTATTATTTGGCTCGGTTGAAAAATGATCGATGCCACGTTACTGAGGTAAAATCTCATCTTCATCTTGTAATCTATAAGCTTCGTATCGCGTACAAACAAAACGAGATTTGCTATGGAAAAAGTTTTCGCCAAGTTTTGCTTCTTTTAGACTTACTTGCGACGCGTATACCACTATATACGAATACCATAACTGTCGGACGAGCAACAGGTCGGACTTTGCCATTTTGCAAGGAAAAAAATACTTATATATTGCGACGAAACGAAGTCGCAGAAAGGAAGAAAAAAATGGCTCGTTTCCTTTGATACGGTGCGGTGTTTTTGTTAAAACTTTAAATGAGAGTACTTGATTGTGGTGAAGAAGAGAGTGGTAAGGTAATTAGGTGTTTATGATGGGTTCATCGAATTTTAATTTTGAGATAGAGTGAGCTATTGTAGTAGGTATAAGTAACCTTGAATTAGGTATTTGGATTTCGTAGCGATATGTTCATGATTCGTGTTCTTTCTTTTCCTTTGCCTTGTAATCATTCCATATAATCCTGCTTATTCAATTACGCCATCAATCAGACTAAGAACGAACGACTTGAGATCCTTAAAGAACCAAGGAAAAAACAAAGATGAATTGGTTTCAAAAGAACGAGAATGGGAATGAGAACGCAAAGATTTTATTACATTTTTTGTCATTACTATCGTAACGTTCGAACTGTCAACATTTCATAATTGTTAAGTAAAATGAAATTCATTAGCTTACATCCATTGAATCCAACAACAACAACAAAAAAATACAAGAAATTACGAGAGCAGATCGTTCTATAGATAACTTCATCAACATTACTAAAAAAAAAGTTTCGCCTCCTAATGCTTCATAAGTCAGATTATCCAGTTGTCCACATCCCTAATTCGACGTACAGATTTTGAATACATCATATCGATATTTTAGAGTGGTACATTTTTTGTTACCTATATTTCCTCCCACGATAATAAATTGCCATGGACTGGAATATAAATTCGGAAAGAAGCATAGGTACACTTTTAAATAGATAGCCAACCTTTAATCTCTTCATCATCATCGTGTAAAAATCCACAGTGAAAAAAGATTTCCATGGGGTACTATTTTTGGTGATGTTAGATATGTATTTATTATATTATTTTCATCTTCCTTCAAATTTTAAATTGTTTTTCTTTTTGGAAAAGTAAAAAGCATATTATAGCTTTGGGGAGCCACACACTGCAGAGTTGGCGCACTACATCTGCCAGTTTTGGTAACCTTGTAAGTGAATGTAATTCTTGAATTCACTTAATACACGCATCACACCCTTGAGATATAAATAATTTTTTTACAGGAACAAAGGTAGTAAGTATTCATAACGAAAGCAGAAGAACCAACAACAATACTGTAGTCCACCATTGCTATATACCTATACTTATGCAGAAGCACAACACCAGACTGTGAACTTGGTTACTATCGCATTCTTATCAGTTGTCCTACGGCGACGTTTATTTTTTCATTTGATTTTTGACTACGAACAACTAAAATTAATTCATTTTTTATTGTTTTTTAGATTTTTTTGTTTTCAAATTTTGTAATTACGTTTGATGTATTTTGATTATTCATTGCATTATAACTGATTATTCCAGAATAAGTTTCATAATGTTATCACATACTGTCATGTTTGAGCAGTACACCCAGTTTTGGTTGCCAGATAAGTGAAACCAATTCTTGAATTTACTCACTACATACATCACATGCTTGAGATATAATTAAATTCTTTAGAGGAGCAAAGGTAGAAAGTATTCACAAAATGAAAGCAGAAGAACCAACAACAACATTATCATCGCTACATTCCAATAACAGTGCAGATACCCAGCACCAGGCTGTTAACCTGTGTCTTTCTTGGTTACTACTGCATTCTTATCAGTTGTCCCGTGGCCACGTTAATTTTTTCATTATTTGAATTTTGATCAATAAAGGACTAATATTAATTCAACTTTGATTGTATTTAGATTTTTTTGTTTTCAAATTTGGTATATATACTTATTATATGTATCAGCGCCGTATTATGCTACACGCACACTACGCACGTGCGTAGGGCGGCAGATTTCAGGGGCGGCAAATTTTTACCAAAAAAACACGCCTTACATGTAAATTGTGAAATGTTCAGGAAAGCTGAAAAAAAAATCATGAAGTTGTTTTGACAGGTAGAGATAAGCTCAAAATCGAGGTTTATTTTGCAGCTTTGGATAAAGTACAGATTGAACTTCGAAAACGACAAGCAGCATATGAGACAGTTTTTAAACGATTTCACTTTTTAGTCAATATCGGAACAAATTCTTTAAATGATGATGAATTAAGAAAAAAAGCTGAAGAGTTTCAAAAACTATATAAAGACGATATCGAAGATAGCTTCCCCATAGAATGTCTCAATTTTCGTAATTTTTTGAAAAATGCAAAGTACACCGAAGGATTTAAAAACACCGATTTTTCCAAATTTTTAAAGATGAATAATTTAGAAGAAGCTTTTCCAAACATCAGCGTGGCTTTTCGTATATTTCTTTCGCTCGCAGTTACAAATTGCTCATCAGAGAGATCTTTTTCGTACTTAAAACGCTTGAAAAGTTACCTCAGGTCTTCACTTATAGAAGAAAATTTGAATTCTCTTGCACTTTTAACAATAGAATCAGATTTTACCAATTCATTGCAATTTGACGAT
>FIZR01030353.1:0-15789 GCA_900060175.1 Ferrisia virgata
GCACGATACTAACCGCCGCGACACGTAGTGGAGTAGTTCTATGTTATCGGACATGCATGACAAATACTTCAATATGTTTGGAGCTCGAATAAAACTTTTTTTCTGAACTTTAAAAAATCGAGACAAACGTGTACTTTGACTAATGGAAAAAAGTATTACTCAACCTCCGAACTTTTGTTTTGGAAAACAAATTTTCTGGCCGATTTTCGAACTTCTTTCACGTATACCGTCTATTTTGACCCTCCTGAGTGGTGATCAGGGGTAATTTTTGATGAACACAGCATAGGAAAAAAGTTAGCTAACACAGTTCGAAAACTAAGACCAGTGCGCCGAATCTGACACTGTGTTCAAAATCTACTACCTCGAATTAGTCTAAATAAACGTATACCTTGATTTTCCAAAGTTTCAGAAAAAAGTTTCACTCCAGTTTAAAACTTTAAAAATTTTTTGTTGAGAAAAAAATTTTCAGCCCGATTTTTGAACTGTTTTTACGTTATATCTTGTATTTTGACCAGTATCCATCGTTGTTTTCCAACAAATTGAAGTATTTGTCATGCATGTCCGATAACATAGAACTACTCCACTACGTGTCGCGGCAGTTAGTATCGTGCACGGGCTTCAGGCTGGTAACGTTTAGTTCGTAACTTTAACGCTAATGAGGCACTGGTTAATATAATTCAAATTGGCTGAAATTTTAGCCACGGTGTTTTTAGGGCCATACAAAACTTTTTAAGGGGTAAGGTTTCAAAAATTCAAAATTTTATGTTTTAAGAAACACCCTAATGTTCGTATGTTCCGATTTTATGAACTGTTCTGCAGCACTGGAAAAGTTCAAAATTTCCTGGAGGCTACGAAACGTCTCGAAACCGCTTTCAATCGATTTGAGAGAAATTTTACTTTGAGTTGCGATACCTGCGTTCTTAATTATGAAAAAATAGTGAATAACGTGTTTTTTTTTTTTTTGGTTTTGATTTTTTTTTTTGAGCATGTTGCATTCAATTTCGGAACCGCAAAAGATATACGTGATAGATGACTACCTAACAATGATGATGAAAAAATTTCCAGACACGAGTCCCCCAAATCGGTTTTTGAAAATTTCAACTTGAAAAAAATTGAGAAAATGTGACCCGAAAATTTTCAAAAATTTCTCATTCATTGTACTCCGTAAGATGTATAATTTGTAAAAATGTCAACATTTCTCTCCCTACCCTTCCAGAGATTCCAGAGATGTCGCGTGTTGAAATTTCGACATTTGCGGAGCGATAATTCGGGAAGCAGTGGGTGTAGGGGGGTCAAAAAATTTTTCGGGACGTTTTTATAGACCGTAAGTAACTTATTGGCCGTAATTTTAATCGATTTTTGGTCGGGCCCGATTTTTGATCCTCGTAAAGAAAGACTCTTTCATCTCCCTTTTTTTTTGGAATTCAAATACTCGCTATTTTAGTTAATCTTTGCTTCTATCCTGAAACATCATCATTCATGTATGGAGGTACTGGAAGTGTGGCGCAAATTCGACCGGAAAAAGAAATTATTCGGACAGCTGTGTTGAATATTGCAGATGACTTTTGGGAAAATCAGTTCAACGCCGCGCCGTATCGATTCGATGCTTTGAGATGAAATACTTTAGCTTAAAAAAATAATCGCGTATTAATAAGATTTTGCACAATTTCATCGTCGACTGACTACGGTCGAGTATACACTATGCGATGCGCCGTATTGACGTATTCGTGTAGGTTTACATTTATGAATCTGTGTGGCGGTACTTGATTATTATACTCGTATGTAGCTAAATGCATCTAGATTACATACGTGCACTGTACACGACGATAGCCCAGATACGTGATGTATGTACCTAGAATGTACGACTAGCTACGTACTTGTGTAATACCTACGTATGTGTTACGATGTTTGTACGTATGTTGGTAGGTAGGTATTTGTACAATTTACATCCATATGAGGTTATTTTTGCAGGACGTGAAAGCCGTATTAACGCATTCCATACATAGTACATTGAATTCGGTCGGAGGCGTACAAGTTTTGTTTCCTCTATTTTCGCAGTTAGATTTACCAGTCAATAGTAGCGAAAGACGAGATTCTACTTTATGGTAGGTGCACCTATGTGTGTGTACATCTAGATGATGGTTACGAATGTGATATTTCTAACCATCGTATAACGATCACCTGTCACGTGTCGAACGCGTACACATTTATGCATTTACTTCGTTCGATTTTATCGCTTACTCGTGTTCAAATTACAGCGCCAAATTACTCGGCTTCATTTGCGAATTGGTGGAAATTTCACCTACCGTGCAGCAGCACATGATACAGAACAGAGGTTTCTTGGTTATTAGTTACATGCTGCAAAGATTATCGCGTGATCACCTTACAATGGACGTGCTGAATTCGTTTTTGCAACTTACCAAACATTTTATTACGTGTCTTTCGTCGAATAGCGAATTATTACTGAAACAGGTGGGTACCTTAAGAGATCTTGGATGGCGATAGGCGATAGTCGATCGATTTACGAGCGTTTAGTCTTCTGCGTCTTTCGAATATGTTGCAGTTATTGGATCATATTTTATTTAATCCGGCCTTGTGGATTTACACACCCGCTCAAGTTCAAATACGCTTGTATTCGTATTTGTCGACGGAATTTTTAGCCGATACGCAAATTTATTCGAACGTGCGGCGAGTTTCGACCGTTTTGCAAACCATGCATACCATCAAGTATTATTATTGGGTTGTTAATCCCAGACAGAAGAGCGGTATTATACCTAAAGCTATTGGTATGTTGGGACGATGATACGTTCGTTAGCTGGCCTGTTTTTCGGGCATCGCTTTCACCAGACGAACGGCTTTAAATGTTTTATTTTTTTCATTTTATATAGATGGTCCGAGACCTTCGCAAAAAGATATCGTCACTATTAGATCGTATATTTTGCTCTTTTTGAAACAATTAATGATGCTCGGCGTCGGCGTTAAAGAGGACGAACTGCAAAGCATTCTGAACTATTTGTCGACCGGTACGCTAACACCTTTGCGTTTGTTCGGATTACGCGCGTCAGTAATCTCGACTCTTTGACGAAGAGTAATCGCGTTCTAATTGCGTTTTTCACGTAGTTCACGAAGACGAGAATCTACACGACATTCTGCAGACTTTAATTACGCTGATGGCCGATCATCCGGCTGCCATGATACCGGCGTTCGATTTAAAACACGGAGTAAGAGTGGTGTTCAAATTATTGGCATCTGAAAGCCAGTTAATCAGATTGCAAGCGTTGAAATTATTGGGTTTCTTTCTAAGTCGCAGCACTCATAAGTACGTTGATACTATTTATTTCGATGTCCCATTCTATACCCGATATTATTACGTTACGCCATATTTTCACGTTCGTTTTATGTTTTGATATTTAGAAGAAAATACGACGTTATGAGTCCGTTTAATTTATACACGTTACTCGCTGAACGATTATTGTTGCATGAAAATTCTTTAACGTTACCTACGTACAATGTATTATACGAGGTAAGATATTGTTTTAGAAACAGCGTTCACTTTTTTCAACAGATCATAACCGAAACGTCGACGGATACGATGATATTTATTTCAGTAAACATGTTAAAACGTTTTCGCGATAATTAACAAGCTGTACGTAATTAATCATTTTTCGCGTATCTGTCGTAAAACCGGTAGGGCGAAGAATACGTTTTCCAGAGTTATATTCTACACGCGTGTTTGTGTGTGTATGTGTGTGTGTGTTACGCAGATATTAACCGAGCATATCAGTCAGCAAATTCAATACACCCGTCATATAGAGCCAGAAAATGGCTACAGATTGGAAAATCCTATGATTTTAAAAGTGGTTGCCACGTTGATTAGACAGTCCAAGCAAACCGAGCAGTTGTTAGAAGTGAAGAAATTATTTTTATCCGATATGACAATCTTATGTAATAATAATCGTGAAAATAGACGAACCGTTTTACAAATGTCCGTCTGGCAGGTTGGTAAACGTCTCCGTCGAGATATCGACGTTAGTTTGCTTATAAATGTACTATCGATTTTAAATACCTACCCGATTGATTTTCTATGCCCAGGAATGGTTAATCGCTATGGCGTATATACATCCAAAAACTCTGGAAGAGCAGAAAATCAGCGATATGGTGTACAGTTTGTTTCGTATGTTACTGCATCACGCTGTGAAACACGAATACGGTGGATGGAGAGTTTGGGTGGATACATTAGCTATTGTTCATTCTAAAGTGAGACGCAATCGTAGAAATTAACACTTTTGGCGCAATGGATAGCTAGTTATATTGTTAATTTTTTATTTTTTCTTTGTAATTCAGGTTTCCTACGAAGAATTTAAATTACAATTCGCCCAAATGTACGAACATTACGAACGGCAACGTAGCGATAACATTACGGATCCGCAAGAAAGGCAACAAAGACCTATTAGCACTATATCGGGTTGGGAAAATCCTTCTTATTTGTCGGCGGTCCAACATTATCACCAAAATGTGAGTAGAAGTACCGACTGATATTGGCAATATCGTCGTCGTACTGTCTGTCGTTCGTCGCACGTTGTGCGATTTTATATGTATATATTTTTTGTTTGAACGTAGAATTCGGAAGACAATCTGCCGGTGGAGCAGCCGGCGAATCAGCCGTCTATAACCGGAGAAAGAGAAAATGGCGAAGATTCTACTGGCGTAGCCGCCGCTGTCGGCATTAGTGACGAAAACCATTCGTCCATTTTCGAAGAAGCGCCCATTTCAAATGAGCGGCAATCTGCCGAATTCGATTCGCTGTATCCGGAATGTGAGACGGAGAAGCACGCCGTGGATGCGAATCACACTTCTTCGCAAATCAACGTTGATTCGATAGCCGTAGACGATGTCCGTTGCGTTAAATATGCAGACGACGACGACGAAGAACACGCTGAAATCATCGGCGACGAAGTTGAAACGGAGCAGAAAGATGATATTGTCGAAAATTTATCCGCCTCCGTCGAAAACGTTACCACCGCTCCTCTGGAAACAGAAACGAATTCGGCTGACGACGACGTAGGAACCGATAAAACGACCGACGAGCTCGAACAAAACCAACGTACCGTTGTGGAATCGATATCTGCATCGATAGAAACTAAACCTATCGTTAGCGAACAAACGCATTTCAAACCGGTCACTGTACACGTTACCGATAGGGAGATACTGGACAGCGATAATTCCGAGGTATTTTTAACGCCGACTGAAATCAACGATATCGAGAAAAGAGATACTTACAACGCGGTCGAAATCGGCCCGATAAAATGTTGCGAAGGTCCCGAAGAAGCAAATGTGCAGAAAATTAAACTTCCCGATGAAAATTTGGAGCCGGTCATCGCTAACGGTTACGGCGGTGACGCGGATAGCGATCATAATAACGAAAACGAACCGTCCGACGATAAAGAAGATAGTTCGGAAAATCCGCAAACTGTTGCGCAACTTGTTGAAACTGAATCGTCAAACGAACGTGTTGAAATGGTTGCGTCTCCCAGCGGCGTTGAAGATAATTATCTGCGCAACGAAGATCGAGTTACCGAATCGACGCCAGAAACTCCCGATCACCAATCCGTATCATTTTCGTACAATCAAGATTGCTGTCAAGTTACTGAGACGGAGGATGTCGAAAAGTTCGAAGAAGAACGTCCTCAATCGATCAAAGATTCCGTTTCTATTTATTCCGACGAATGTTCGCCGGAAAACCGGCCCGATCATCAACCCGCTAACGTACGAAATAATGATGTTATAAGTGATGGACATTCGACGCGAGATGAAATTGAAGAATCCGCGTACATGAATGCTAGCGAAATGTGCACCGACGATAGATGCAGAGAATACGCGCCTTCGGAAGGTATCGAATTCAGACTATTATTAAACTGATTCGTCATCCGTACTTAATTTTGTGCTGAAAATCCAAAATGTTTTTTTCTCCTTCGCAGAAAATAAAGTTAAAGATGGCGCTAATGAAAGCGGTGCTCGCCCAATGTTCAGCCCCGGTCCGTCCAGACCTCCGTTCAGAATTCCCGAGTTTAAATGGTCGTACATTCATCAGAAACTTCTGTCCGATATTTTATATTCATTGGAAACCGATATACAAATGTGGAGAAGGTATTTGCGTTCGATTTCAACCGAGTACTATACGGTCCTATTTTACTAGTTATGCTAAAAGTTTTTTTTCGTTTTTTTTTTTCGCAGTCATTCGACGAAAACGATATTAGATTTCGTAAATAGTAGCGAAAATGCCATTTTCGTCGTGAACACGGTACATTTGATATCGCAGTTGTCTGATAATCTGATCATCGCTTGCGGTGGATTGTTACCTTTACTAGCTTCAGCCACTTCTCCGAACGTAAGTAAACCATCTGTGTACGTACTAAGTAGAAGCGTTAAAATAGTCCGAGTACGTATATTTGAATCGATGAAATTGGTTTTTCGCACAGAATGAACTAGATGCCATGGAACCGACCCAAGGTATGCCCATCGAAGTAGCCGTTTCGTTTCTTCAACGTTTAGTCAATATGGCCGACGTTTTGGTGTTTGCTAGTTCGCTGAATTTCGGTGAACTGGAAGCTGAAAAAAATATGTCCAGCGGGGGTATCCTAAGGCAGTGTTTAAGACTGGAAATTGTTTTATTTATATTCTCTTAACGAAGCGTACTACTAAAAATTGTCGTAGATATGGAATTTTCGATCAAATATTAAGGGTGTCAAATCCAAATCGAGTGTTACGCGTATTTTCTCGTTTTTAGGTCTGCACCAGCGCCGTACGTAATTGTTTAGAATGCAAAGAACGGAATAATACGTACGTGCCGATACATTTCCCTCATAACAGTATTAGCGGTAAACCGTCGTTCGTAAATTCATTAGTAAGAGGAGCTCACGCATCTCCAAAGGTGGGTTTTACAATATTCTTAGATCGGTTGATGTTTAATTTTTAAAAACTAATCGAAACATTGCGCGCAGGATATCGTTGAAAGTGTTACCTCGCAAACTAGTCCGGTTCGAGATCCGGACAAATTGTTACAAGACATGGATGTGAACAGATTGCGAGCGGTAGTTTATCGAGACGTGGTAAAGCCTGCTAATATCTTGGAATACGATTTAATGGCGTAGAAAATTGTTAATCGTTGTATTTTTTTTTCTGTTGTCTTTGTTTTCAGGAAGAGACGAAACAAGCTCAATTTTTAGCATTGGCCATAGTGTATTTTATATCTGTGTTGATGGTTTCCAAGTATAGAGATATTCTCGAACCACCGTCCGTATCTCAGCATTCCGTACCAAACCAGAACAATATTTCGGCTACAATCAACGGGCCATTTATAAATAACGATCATTCCGCGCGTTAGTATTATGTCATTTTCTATTACGCTTAGCGGGGCCATTATTTAAAAGCATGATTACTTACGTGTGTACAACGTACATAGTACGTACACACGTACTATGTATGTACGTGGACTGTAGTGGACGACGAATACGTTTATAACAAGTACCGTATTACATTCTGTTGAGCTGAACGATAGCGAATCGATCGATCGTTCGTTGTATAAAGTATGTAGGCGGGCTGGATGCTAAATACCTGCCTACGTATTTGGGTAAATTTCAAAAACTTTATCGTCATTACGGTACCTATACCCGTGCATATTTTCACTTACAGTGGTTAGTGTGGTTTAGTCGTAGTATTTACGAATCAGACATACGTATTCTGGCTAATCTTCAATCTTCTCTAATACGATGTTTATGTTTTTCACTAGATTGTATGAATAATAACGCTATAGGCGGAAGACCATTATTTCCACAGTGGTCTAACCACGTTTACCCTCAATTTCTTCCCAGCTCGCATCCCCATTCTTGTCATAGTACTTACCCTGTCACATCTACCTTGCCTTCACAACCTGTTAATCATAGAATCGCTACGAGGCATTACTCGGCACCAATAAATCACTCAGGTTAGAAGATATCTATTGTAGATGTAGCGTTGTGTAGCGAGCGCAGCTTCGCCATTTGCATCACCACAACTGGAGCTGCTACTATTGTCGTTGCCGATGCCGTTTTCGTTGCTTTTATCCACAATCCACACGTATTCTAGCGTGTCTTTTTAGCCTTCAGCTTCCATATCAGCCTAATTAATTCTTTACGAGCACGATTTGTCTTTCGCCAGTTTTTAGTACGTTACGAGTATATTGATTGGCCTTTTACAAATCTTGCTCTTTTGATTGTAGTTTTGGAATTTATTTTTCGATATCGCTTCTCGTTTGTATTTTTATTTGGTTTTCTTTTTGAGTTATTTTAGTTTTTTATGTTTCCATTGTCTTTTTTCGTTTTCGCATTTTACAAATAAATTTAAAAAGATGCGACGAAACGATAATTTAACTGCTTTTCGATATCGTGTCGAAAATTTCAGTAGGTACCCGATGTGTTGTTTATAAATTAATTGAAAAGAAAAGTAGGTATTTTTCTGTAGTGATAATTTATATTTTGAAGAATATTAGTTCTATTTACATCGGGTAACTTTTTTTGCGGTGGCTTTTTCATTGTTATTATTTGTTTGTTAAAGCAGCAGTAACCATGGTGGTAGGCTCGCAAGCTGATGGAGAAGATGAGGAGGAAGAAGAAGACGAAGAAGAAGAAGAAGAAGAACACGAAGGAGTTACCGATGATAATAATTCTATACACACTGAAACGGCTATGGCTTCTTCGAATAAGGTGAATATAATAATCCCAGTTTCGATATATTTTTTAAATTTCAGCTTCGGAATGAAACGCGCCTTTTAATTGTATTTTTTTTTTTTTTTTCGTTTTTTTTTTTACGTGAATCATTTCTAAGTGTAATTTTTCCTGTAGATTTATAGCGTTTCATTATAATAAATGTCAATTCGTTCGATGAAAATGAAAAACCGAGTCGATAAAAATGATATTAAAATTGTGAGATAAAAAAATTGATAATAAAATCGAACTTTAGTTCGCTATATTCAAAGAACGTTGCCCCTCGCGATGATGGAATGAAAAAACCATATTGTTTGAATTTTGACGTAATTCGCGGCTAGTGAATGTTGTTTCATTGCTTACATAGGTATTTTTATGAGGTGTGCAGTTTTCATTCCTCGAATTATTCAAATCTAATTCAGTATATACTCGATCGACTACCTGTACACTTACATTTATGGTACATTTTTTATCCCACGATCCAACTTGATGTTAAATTAAGAGTCAGATTTCTAACGAGAAAGAGAATTCCTAATTGACGTCTTTACCGTTTAAAACGTTCAACTTTTTCGTTTTTTTTTTTTTTGGTAAAACTCAAGTTTTGAACAGGTAACGTTCTCTATACTCTTCTCTTTTCTCCATCATTGCAGCAGGTTACAACACTCGGCTTGGCGTGCAGTTTAAGGCGAATAGTTTCACCTTCGGTTGTTATTTTTTGAATCCTTTTTTTTTTTTTTTTTTAGGCTACAGAAATGTAGATAGCTATATTTGTTGGTTTTAAATTTTGTAACGTTGTTTTTTTTTTTATTCGCGTTTGCGGCTCCCGTACGATAAATAATATGGTATTGGATATAATGCATGCTATTTTTTAATTTATCCTTATTAATTTGTTGTTTATTCGTAACGTGGAAAATAGAAACATAGATCTACTAAATGCAACGATGTTAACCATAACACGGAAATTCGGAAATACGCATGTCTTACTAAACATCCGTTAAACAACAAGGTAGGATTTGAACATCCTTTTTGTTTACGTACACACGTAGATGTACATAGACATACATACGTACAAATATTCATCAAAGATTTCTAGTATTTTTATCTAAATTGCCGACACTCATTTGGCGAGTGCACCGACGGTAAAGTAGTGTAGCGCAATTAGGTACGACAAACACTCGTAATATCGCCCGTACACATAGGTACATCGTATTCACTTATTACTTATTTACCTAATTACCTACTTACTTACTTACTTACTTATTTACTTATTTACTTATATTTTCACTCGCACGTAGCCCGCCGAATCGAAGTTCGCCAAACGTAAGCGAATGAAACGTTCGGCAGACGCTTTATCTTTGTATTCGACTATTTCGCTTCGATTTCGTCGTAAAATCAAACACTCGCACCGTGTAATTGTCGGCCTGCGCGCGTATTTTTTGAAAATTCGTCGTTAAAAGCGGTGGTTATTTTTCGCAGAGCTGCTGTTCGGACGAAATTACTTCACCTTCGAGTTCGCAACCCGTTAGCGATGTAGAGAGTAACGTAGCTAATGACGCGGATGCGAACAAAACATCACCGCCTCCAAGTACGATGGCCGACGAATCGTGGACTGAAGTTAATCTTAACGACGACGAAGATGCCAGTATGAATCGCTCCGTTTCCCATTTGAATGGTAATGCACATTCGTGTGTGTGTTTTTTTTTTTTTTTTTTTTTTTTTTTTTTTTTACATTTATCTGCTTATATGCGCGCAATTGCAAACAACGATCGATTCGACGATTATGTATATTTTGCAGAATCTGGACCGAGTAACGGCGATCCGCAAAGAGGCGAAAAAATTCGAGGCGAAATTTCGGTAGTCAAGTTAACGCCGACGGAAGGACCTTCGCTGATGACACCAGTTCCGCAAACGCTGGCCGAAGAGTTACCAATGAAGAATATGACATTGCCGTCTTCAGCTCCGAGTCGCGAAGCCTCGCTAACGCAGAAACTCGAGACTGCTTTGGGCTCGGTGTGCCCGTTATTGAAAGAAATTATGGTCGACTTTGCCGGATTTCTTTCGAAAACCTTAATCGGATCGCATGGTCAAGAATTGCTGATAGAAGGCAAAGGTATATTACATTACCTTATACGTACTTATTCTAAATTTTATACCGAATCAACCTAAATGAACGCTTTAAATCGCGACTGGTTGTTGTTAGTTTAGTTTTAATTCGATTCGATCGTAGGTTTGTCAACTTTCAAAAATAGCCAATCCGTTGTCGAGCTAGTAATGTTGCTGTGTTCTCAAGAATGGCAAAATTCGTTGCAAAAGCACGCCGGTCTGGCTTTTATCGAATTAATTAACGAAGGAAGGTGGGTTTACACGTTACATTTTTGTACCTTGTGTTTCTATTTATCGGCAGTATCGTTTTAATATTTCGTTCGTCTGTTGCCTTATTTTTATTTTTATTTTTTTCTTCCATTGCAGATTATTATCGCACGCTATGAAAGATCATATTGTTCGCGTAGCAAACGAAGCCGAATTCATTTTGAATCGAATGCGAGCCGACGATGTATTAAAACATGCCGATTTCGAGGTACGTTCTCAGCGAAATTTTCTGCCTCGCGTAAAAATCTAAATAAATACGCAGCTACGTATAATTGAAATGTTTGTTTTTGAACAGGGTCAATGCGCTTCGACGATGTCCGATCGTAGAGACGAAGAACGAATGTGCGATCATCTCATAACAGCGGCTCGACGACGCGACAATGTCATAGCCAACAGATTATTAGACAAAGTTACCAACATATTATCTCACAAACACGGTGCATGGGCTTACAACGAAGAAGCTAGGTAAGTACCATTCTTTTTTTTTCTCTCTCCCTCTCTCTCTCTCTCCTAAACAGCGTTATCCGCACAAATATTCGTGTACTCATGCGAAACCGATCGCGTGTTCAAGTAGAAGAAAAGAGTTTTGGAGGTTGGATTCGTGGGAAGACGATGCCAGGCGTCGAAAACGATTCGTTCATAACCCTCGCGGCACAACCCATCCGGAAGCTACGCTAAAAGCGGCCATCGAAAATGGAGCTCCTCAAGACGCCATATTGCAAACTCGAGACGAATTTCACGCTCATTTAGCCGCGTCGTCGCATCAGAATCCCGCGCAATCCGGAGACTTGCTGGACGACGCCGATCTAATTACAGACGATCGAGATATCGACGTCGATCTAGCAGGTTTGTTCCTTGTTTTTGCGCGTTTTACGAATTATTTTGCTATGGTTTTCGGACGGAAGCTCGTTATGACTCTACCCTAACGAACGACGCGCTCGTATTTTATTATAGGTCCGGTCAACATGAGCACTAAAGCTAAGCTAATCGCTCCCGGTGTGGTGGCGCCCGGCATCATGTCCATCACCTCTACCGAATTGTACTTCGAAGTCGACGAAGAGGACAGCGAATTTAAGAAAATTGATACCGAGGTTAGTGCAGATTATTTTTCTAAGTTTGTTGCGTTATAAACGTCCGAACGGTAGATTTATACCTCTAATCGTAATCTAACGATTCCCCCCCCCCCATTCCCCTTTCCCCTATTCGTATTCGTACGGTATTCCTCCTACGCTGCTATGTTTTTCCATACCTAAGTACGTAGTCGAATGAGCGATTTATCAATTATGATTCTCGAAGCGTTCTGCAACCGGCGTGTTTACATGGTAAAATTTTAAACGGTTCCATATTCCAGCGACCGTTACAACGTGTAGCGTGTTGGTTTTTTTTTTCTCTCGCTCTCTTAGTACCTATAATACCTGCATTCTCGAGACAGCTACCTGCTTATCAGAAATACATATAAATACGACGACATGACGCGCGTAATAGTTTCAACAAAAGTGTAAAAAACTATTAAATTTGAGGAAAAAATTGAAAAAAAAAAAAAAAAAAAAGTAATTAACATGGTAAATAAATTCTTATACGCGTACAATTACCAACGTATCGCCTCCGGTGACGAATTCATTCTGGTAAAACTTTGACACTAATAACTGGTTACATGGGCGATAATTTCAGTGGTTTACCATTATCATCGTCTGGTGCGTATTAGTTCTGCTTAATAATTTCCCCTCGTATCGTTTCTCTTTAAATTGTTCTTATTTTATTGTTACCACATACTATGTACCTTTTGCTACAACTATTATTATTATTATTTTTTAATTCGAATATTTATTTACGTACGCGTATGCGCGTGGTTTTTGTTGTTGTTGTTGTTGTTGTTGCTGTTGCTGTTAAACTGGAATATTGTATGGGTAAATTATGCAAAATAGCGTGTTTATGCATTTAAATTGTTTTACAAGTTTACGTACGAGTACAGAATAAGAGAGAACTGCGCGACGACGTTGTGAGCAGTGTTGGTCGTTACACGTTTTCTGGATAGATATGTATTCTTTTTTTTTTCTTCTTTTTCTTTTTTGTTCGTTCGTAAACGTGAACCCGTTCTATAAATCTTCGAAAGAAGACCGCGAATACCAATTAAGATGATTTGATGATGTTTACTTTAGGAGAAAATTTGAATTATTACGAATTTAATTGAATGCTAAAAGCGACGACCTGTGCGTATGTATTACGTAATACACCACATATAAGAGTAGAAGTTAACTCTACCTGTACAAGCTTACGCTTTCGAACATGTAGGATTAGGATGCAACATAATTATACGTATGTATGTAGATTATGAGCCAGGTAGGTAATAGGTAAAGAGAGGTACATGTAGATATATATATATATACCTTCGTACTTACGTGTATTCGTTCATTCATTGGTCGAAGAATGGACGGCGGCGTGGCTGGCGTGGCTGGCGTGGCGGCGGTCTGTTTATTATAGATATATGAGGTCGAAGTGCCGACGGCGGCGGGTCGATACGTTGCATTGGGCGTTTGACTTTAAAATAAGTTATGTTTACATTAATCGTTGCTGCTAGGTACAGGTTTATTGAAATTAAATACGCGAGCAATTAGCATTATGGTGGGGAGGGGGGATGTGCGTGCGTGCGTGCGTGTGTACGCTCTTGCATCCTCCATTCATCGTCGATGTAATTATCTCTTCGTGCCTCGTCGCGCTTGCCAATAATTATTCACAATGTTTGCAAAAACACGCATTTACAGACACAGATACACGTGTAATATGTAATAATACGCGTGCAGTGCTAACGATAATGTGCCTGGGCCCAGCTACTACCTAAACCAGGAATAGGCATACCATTATTTTTCAAAATGAAAACCCCGTGCGAGAGTAACAGTTGAGGACGAGTAAGTATCGGTCTGATAGGGAACACTATACGCAGTATGTTGGTTGGTAGGTATAGCTAAGCCTAGGCAGTAGGTAGTAGGTTGGTACGTCTACGTACGTAATCGATCTCTGTACTAGTAAGAGCAGAACTAACTACATAGTATATATCCCATCGGTATTGTACTGTAGGTAGAGGTACGTAAACGTATGTATAGAGGTAGCTGTCGTACCTGTATAGAGGATTCGGAGATACGTTTCATTTTCGAGGATATTGCAATCACGATAGGAAGCTTATGAGAGGGAAATCAGCTTATTGTACGCACATGGGAACATGTACACGCGTTTATTGTGTAAATCTATATTGCTTAGCCTTTTTTTTTTTTATAGGCGTATGGCGAACTACGAAAACGAAGAGAAGACTAGCTACGCCACGCCACGCCACGCCACGCCACACAGCGCCGTAGATATGTAAATGATGAATACGTATAAGTATTTGCATTTAATAAACGAATAGTCTAATATTTGGTTAGAATAACGAGGCCGAGAGCTATATCGTATTACTATATAGACCGTGTAGACAACTGGTTTCGCCCACCGAAATCAACGTTTTATTAGTAGTTGTACGAACGTAAGCCAAAGATATATGTTGGACTATACGTGGGACCCGACTGTTAACGCTCGGTATGTTACCACATTCATCAGTATTCGATGATCGCTCTGCATTCGGGAACCGCGGGGGTCAGTTTCACTGTCATGTAGCAAAGTAGCGCCATATCCCGTCCCATCCCATCCCATCGACTTGACTTACTCTTTTGGCCGATTGCACGCGTGTATATTACGGTTTGGTAGAAGGTACTCGCTATATGGAATATGGTTAGTATTCGTAAGGCGAGATGAGGTGAGGCGAGGCGACGCGTCGCGTCGATGCTGGTTAAAAAATCACCCTTCTAACCTGCCGACTCCGACCGTCAATGTTTACTTTTCATTTTAATACCTACATTATAATACACGTAGCAGTCAGTGTAGGTGCTTCTCGCCGAGCCGGTGAAATATTTCCAATTATTTAGCCATCTATAACGAATCATCATCTACAGACTACTCGCGTGCGTATTGTGTTAGAATTTGAATTTTAAAACCATTTTTATACGCTCATTGTCGTCGTAATTCGCGGTCCACGGTCAACGGTCCGTATACACATAGTTTCCCACGTTTTTCATCTTGAAATATATTCCGAATAAGCTTCCTAAATCAATAAAAAAAAAAAAAAAAAAAAAAAGCATCGCAGCCTGTTTTTTGTGAAAAAAAAAAAAAAAAAAAAAAAAAAGCATCGCAGCCTGTTTTTTGTGAGATACATATTACAATTACCTATATGAATTGAAAAAAAACGCATCGATGGTAAGGGTAGGACTGGGTTCGAATGTGGTTGAAAATTTGCGACTCTCGAAAGGCACTTTCAACAACCTTACTAAATCTACTCATCAAATTTCAAGTTCACAGCTTAAAATGGTAGGGAGGAGGGGGGGGGGTTTAATGCGAGGAACAAACTCAAAAAAAAAAAAAAGAAGAAAAACTTACCAAAAAACTACATGCTTGGGGCTGTGAGGAGGTGCAATTCATTTTTTAGGGCAACTTTCAGCTAATTTTCTGCAATTTTCAACTAATTTTTTACTAATTTCTATTGATTTTCAACGTTTTTTTTTCTTTTTCATATTTTAGGTTAGTTTTGATCCAATTTTCAAAATTATTTCCTGATTTTTGTTCAATTTTCGATGCCTTTCAACGATTTCCTTTT
>FIZR01030359.1:0-37295 GCA_900060175.1 Ferrisia virgata
AGATCGATTATGTCATCTTTCAATACTTTCAATTGAAAAAAATTTTGTTAAAAATTTCAATTTTGATGACATAATCGATCAATTTGCGGAAATGAAATCCCGAAAAATAAAGTTATAACCTTATATTATAATCAATAAAAAAATATGTTCTACAATTTACGTATAGATATTTTTATTTTCATCATAGCAGTAAAATTTTTTTTCAAGGGGGGCGACAAAATTTTAAATTCTCCAGGGCGGTGATTTCCTTACTACGTTACTGGTACTGAATGTATAACTGTCGTAAAAGGAAAGATTAACAGCAGAAGATTCTATTTGAAGATGATTTTTCTTCTAAAGAGGTCATAAATTCATGACCATTTCTTCGTGATACCATATGTAACATTGTACTAAATTGTAAATATCTTATTCATAGTAGTACATAATGATGTAATTATCGAAAAACATTTAGGCATGAAGTAGTAATCTGCTCCAAGTTCAATTTCATGGACGTTGTGTTCATCACAGGACTCTAAATTATGAATTCTTATGAATTGTACCAATGATACATTTCAATTTTATTAATACTTATTAAAAAAAACAATAAAAAATTATTATTTCGGTCATTTCATGTAACAATGTATTTTTGAATTAAAATTAAATTATTTTTCACTTTCAGGCAGGTACGTACCTAGATACTTCATTTTAACGAAAGAAAAAAAATAAAAAAGGCAAAACACGTTATTTATTGTGAATAATCCATCGATTGTTCCCATTTTTCAACTATTTTTACATCTATTTTTATTTTCCAAGATTCTCACGACTTAAAATTTAAAAACCTTTCAAGTTTTTCATTATATTTTGGATGTGAAAAAATCTGAGTAAAATAATCATAACACAAAAGAACACTGGTGTACTTTAATTTGAAATTCAAATAAGTTCTCATTCATCCCTTCTACCTGATACCTCCGAATACCATGCTGAATACCAAGATTGTCTAGTCTTTGCTGGATGTGAGATTGAGAGTCTTGTAAGCTATAGCTAGTTAAACAAAACTTGACGACTTGGTGTCGTTAGATATTTTCACTTTCGAATATAGAATGATGAGCTGGCGATGGCACAGTTTATGAGTGTACTTTTTTATTTCAATGTAATTTTGTTTTAAGAAAAGGGTTGCTGCAAAAATTTTACAGGTGAGCGAAGTTTTGATACGATAATAAAAAATATTTAATTAATTATGATACAAAGTTCATTATTATCAGTAAGCTGTTATCAGTCAGCATTTTTGTCAAGTAAATTGATAACAATCTTAATTATAATTGAAAATTTGAAATGATTCGAGTTGCATTGGAATGAGAAAATTCTGAATTTGAAGTTTACATAATGAAAGGTACGAAACATCTTTGTTTCAGTTGCAACAGAATCTTGATTATCAGCGCTGGTTGAATAGTGAAGTTCGTTCATTAAAAATGGTTATAAAATGTGTCACCGGTTTAGCTCCAGTAAACATCGCTTTAATAAAATACTGTAAGTCGTTTGAATTACTCTCAATTTTTAGAAAATACATTAACGCACATCTTGTTTTATACTAGGGGGAAAAAGAGATGAAAAACTTATTTTACCTCTAAATGATTCTCTGAGTATAACACTGGGTACTGAACATGTAAGTAGTTATTTTCATTTCTTGAAATATCCGTGTCAATATTTGTAAAACTGTTCATTCATTTCATAGATGCATTCCAAAACGTCCATAGCCATCAGTCCAGATTTTACCGAAGATGAAATATGGATAAATGGATGGTAATTTTTGCTTTTAAAATTATCGTATATTGTTGATGTATCTATTAAAATGACAATTTTTCATTTAAAGCAAAGATTCAATAGATAATCCGAGGCTCCGTAATTGTATTTCTGCGAGTAAGGATCTCTGTTTTTATTTTTAAAAATTGATTTCGTACATGATTTTTAATAAATTTATTGATTAAATATCTCCTGTAGTCAAAAATTTAGTCAAAGAGAAAGAAATAAAAGAAGAATTGCAATGGAAAATACGCATTTGCACAGAAAATAACTTTCCCACTGCAGCGGGATTAGCATCTTCAGCATCGGGGTTCGCATGTTTCGGTAATTTATTTTTTAAACATAATTAATTTAAAAACCCGTTGCTTTATTCCAACAAATATTCATATTTTTAGTATTCGTTCTATCAAAACTGTATGGAGTAGATGCTGAACTATCGAGAATAGCTCGTTTAGGCTCTGGTAGTGCATGTCGTAGTTTGTGCGGAGGATTCGTACAGTGGCATGCTGGCGTATTGGAAGATGGCTCCGATTCTATAGCACAACAAGTATTTCCTATTGAACATTGGTCCAACTTACACTGCTTGATTTTAGTGGCAAGTACACAGCAATAGGATTTGTTTTTTCAAAATGAATTTAATCTGTAATATTCGTAAGATAGGTGAATGCTGAAAAAAAGAAAACGAGCAGCACCGAAGGTATGAAAAGAACTGTTCTCACCAGCCAACTTTTGACCCACAGATTAAAACTCGTTCCCCAAAATATTAAAAAGCTTACAGAGGTAAGTTTTATGATCGGTTTCGTTGATTTTTTCAACTACAGTTATTCATATCAAGATACATTGCAGGCTATTAAGAATAAAGATTTTGATTCTTTTGCTGAGATCACAATGCGCGACAGCAACCAGTTTCATGCGGTCTGTTTGGATACTTACCCTCCTGAAACCTATATGAACGACGTGTCTCACAATATCGCTTCTTTTGTACATCAATACAACGCAGCGTTTGAGCATGCCAAAGTATGATGCAACAAAAACAAGTATAGCTTGCTCTATGATGGCACTGAATTTTTCACTTTCAAAAATGAAATTTAATATCGTCGCGCTAGTAATAAGGAGTAATATTAGTGCAATTCTAGTTAGCTGGTAGAATTCACTGTAATGTCCAAGTTTCTAGTGCAATGATACAACACTTATTTAAAGACGATAAGTGCAACTTTTTTAATGGTCAATTCAGTGCTATTATCATGCAGCTTCCATTGCAAATCAGCTACGTGTTATTAAAAACTGTAATTTTTTCAGATAGCTTACACGTTTGATGCAGGACCTAATGCTTGTTTATTTTTACTGGAAGAAGACGTGCCTTTGGTTTTAAAAACAGTTTTGAAAATTTTTCCTCACGAAACATCTGAGGAAGGTTATCTTCGAGGAATTAATGTCAACGTGAAAGATATTGATGTAGGTTACTTAATGTGTAAAAAAAAATCGATGATACACTTTTTCGGTAAAATGCTGTTTAATGTTTAATTTTGGTTCAAGGTGACAGATGTTCCAAAAATAAACTTGAGTATGCGAATGAATTCCCTCAGATATATAATTCACACCAAAATTGGAAGTGGACCTGTGATATTAGACGATCCTACGCAAAGTTTGATTTCACCAGACGGAGAACCTGTCCGTATAATCTCATAATTACAACAATTTTTATTTTATTATTATTATGACTGACTCCAAATTATCAGGGTATTGTTATTATTTTTTGTAGGTAATGGTTGTAATTTCATGAAATTAAAATTTTAATTTAAGAATATACTATTCAATCTAATTAAACATTTATTTTGAACGAAAAATTACGATAAGATAGTTAACTGAAAACTTAAATTCAAACATACACCTAATGAAAAGTTCACCGCAATGCACCTTCAATTCGATTCGACTCAAGCAGAAACATTTTCTGAAATAAAAAACACGAATAAATTAAAATCAGGGAACAAAATTCCGAAAAGATACTTATATGTTAAAATTCACACAATACGATAAAAAAACAAAGTTAATGAATGTAACATAACGTCAAAGTTAAGTAAAAACGTTAATTTTCAACACAACGAAAATAACAAAGTGCTGACATCACTTACAATTTTACGCAGTATCACCTAAAATAAAACTCGGGAATAAATAAGATTTTCTTGAACATTATTAACCGAAATAAAACAACGTAAAAACCATATGTATCAACTTACTGATTTCGGGTTTGCCCTCTTTCCAGTTGGTGAACCTCACAGAAGAATCGTCTCTTTTCACGGCATCTGCTTTGAATTCTTCTTTAAGCGAACGCCGAACTACTTTGGCAACAATGTTGGAGTATTGAATGTAGCTGTAAAAACAGAATTGGAAATTTATCAAATAAATAGGCTGTATCGTAGAAATTGGATGCAATCGAGTAACACAGGACATTTAAGTGAAAGCTGAATTGATTTTCTTCGATATGAGTATGTAGAACAAAATCGAAACTTACTTCAGTCCAGCTTGTCTCCAAAACGTCATTATGAATAAATGTAGAATTATTTTATTTTGAATTATTTAAAAAACTGTGAAGCTAAAAGATTTCTTCTTGACTTTGACTGGAAACTTTCAAGTTGAAAGTTGCAATTGTGATAATGACTGATTCAAATTTGTTGTCTTTTGATGTTTTCAGTTTTTAGATGGAAAATATTATTTTGAAAATTAACGACAATGAGGAATAACGACTTCAGTATAAATGGAATTTTTACTAAAATTGAAATTAACCGAAACTAAGAAAATCAAATGGGAAGTATTATTTCTAATCATTTGAATTTCTCTAATTTGTTTTATTCAATTAAATTTTTTTTTCATTTCTAATTTAATAGTTGGGTTAATTTCTATGAACAATTTACTTTTATTGCAGTTTGATTTTTAAAAAAAAGTGATAATATTGATAATGTTTTATTTGCGAATAGTTAGAAATAAAATTACGGTATCGTAATATCACGGTTTTACATTTCAAAAAAACGTGGTCCCGCCTTGTGGCCATCAAAGGTCATATGACCTCATCGAACCTCGTATTAATCTAAGCGCACATTGTATGAATTCGAGAATTTTTATGAATTTTTTGATAGAATTTATTAATGTTAAATTTCGCGAAATTTTGATGAATACGATCTGAAAGTGGTACCGGAAGAAAAGGAATGTGCAAAAATGGATGTAAAAAATTTGTCGCAATTGCTTAAAGATACCATCGATCCGAATAAAAGAAATGAAGCTGAAGAAAAATTGACACAGGTAACGTCTTCAAATATTTTCAGCGTAATGGATTCTTTGTCTGCGTGCTTCTGAATATATTTAAAAACTTATCTTCTCATCTTTATCATTTCAAATAATCTCTTGGTCGCCGTTTTATTCCATAATGGCGATGCCATCTGTATGTTCAGTTTATTATTTCACTTGTTAGATGATCTATTGTGTTGAACTAAGCTATTTTATTACAATGCTCTGTATTGTAAAGTGGTATTGATTTATATTATATGTGTTTTTGATTTTTTGTGCAGATTCATAAAATAATCGGATTCGCCCCGACAATTTTACAACTGGTCATGTCCAATGAATTGGAAATGCCAGTGCGACAAGCGGGTAAGTTGTCAAATTTAGAGGAACGTAGTACTCCAAGTGACATTTCTTATTATGAGTAACACTTCGTAGGAGCTATCTATTTGAAAAATTTAATCACTCAAAATTGGACTGAGCCTGAGCATGAACCCGGATCTCAGGTACCCTTCAGTATCCATGAACAAGATCGAAGTACCATCAGAAATTTGATTGTAGAAGCTATTATTCATGCTCCAGAATTATTAAGGTCTGTATTTTGTGGAGTTGAAATTCGATTTTTTCTAGAGTTTGTATTTCACTTTCAATTTCTGCTTTTAGACTTCAGTTATCAACTTGTGTGAACTGTATCATAAAACACGATTTTCCTGGAAGGTGGCCCCAAATTGTTGATAAAATTCATATTTACTTGCAAAATTCTGAAGCTGAACAAATTTATGGTGCACTGTTATGCCTGTATCAATTGGCTAAAAATTTTGAGTAAGTCTTATATCATCGATGTTCGGTATGTATGTACTTTCATGAATTCATCTTATTTTTTCAATCTCATATTTTCAGGTATAAAAAAAGAGAGGAACGAGCACCTTTGAACAACGCGATGAATTTGCTATTGCCTATGATGTATAATTTGATGGTTAGATTACTCCCAGATGAATCTGAACAGTCGGTCCTGTTACAAAAACAAGTTTTGAAAGTTTTTTACTCGTTAATCCAGGTAGTGTTCATTCATTTTTAATTGTGAGTTTAATACGTATAAATTACAATATTTCATTATTCATATTTGCAGTATGTACTTCCTATTGAAATCATTTCCAAAGAGGTATTTTCTCTGTGGATGGAAGTTATTAGACAAATTATTGACCGAGCAGTTCCGCCCAAGGCGAATGCTGTTGACGAAGACGAACGACCTGACACTCCGTGGTGGAAGTGTAAAAAATGGGCTACGAAAATTTTGTATCGAATTTTTGAAAGGTATTGTTTCTGCTAACCGTCGAATGCAATTTCGTTTGAATGTATTATTATGATGTTGTTTTTCTATAATTCTAGATATGGAAGTCCAAATAATGTTTCGAAAGAGTACAAAGATTTTGCTGAATGGTATTTGAAAACTTTTTCTGGTCCCATCATTGAAATTCTAATTAGGTTATTAGATCGTCAAAGAATGAAAGAATATGTGACTCCACAAGTGTTACAGTCTACGCTATTTTATTTGAATCAAGCGTACGTATATCAGAATTTGGGATTCTCGTGGAAATTATTTTACTGAATGATTGTTTTTTGTTTTATTTAGTATAAGTCATGCTCATACGTGGTCCTTTTTGAAAATTCATATGTTTGGTATCATACAAGAAGTCATTTTCCCGCTATTATGTCATTCTGATACGGACGAAGAATTATGGCAAACCGATCCTTTAGAATATATCCGTGTAACGTACGGTAAGTTTTTCCTGTATAAAATAAACTGCTTTATATAGCGCATATACATGTGATTAATTTTATTAATAATTTAAGTTCAATAATTTTGAAGCTTTTAATATTTGAATTTGATTTTTTGAATATACTTCATGCAAGTATATATTTTGAAAACACAGAAAGTTTAAGGGAAAATCATCTTACCTCGTGCTTAATTCAGACTAATCTTGCGTCAAATTCAACTTTCATTTACATGTTCTATACAACGTGATAGGCTGTCTTCTATAAATGAATTCTTTTATTCAAAGGAAATTTAAATATAAATTATTGCTGTTATTCAAAACATATTTGTTTCTAATCTTTAGATTCTTATGAAGACCTACTGTCGCACAAAACTGCAGCTCAGAATTTATTACACGCAGCCTGTCAAAAACGGAAACAAATTTTACCAAGAACTGTCCAGTTCTTAATGCAAGTTCTTCAATCACCTACCGCAGATACTAAACAAAAAGATGGTGCGTTATGCATGGTGGGCGCTATCGCGGATATTTTGTTCAAAAAAGAGTTGTACAAAGACCAAATGGAACAGATGTTATGTACTTACGTATTTCCGGAATTTCAAAGCAACTATGGTTTCATGAGAGCTAGGGTAAGTATTAATAAACGAATTAGTACCCTAAAAGGTAATCAATGTAATGAATAAATTTGTTCTTAGGCCTCTTGGACTTTGGCTCATTTTGCTGAAACACGGTTTCAAACCGAGCAGATCTTGGTAGAAGCAGTGAGATTAATTGTTCATTCCTTATTAACCGATAAAGAACTTCGAGTCAAGGTGCAAGCTGCTATATCCCTACAAATGTTATTAGCCAATCAGGATAAAGTGCAGGAATACTTGAAACCTCATGTGAGTAAATCTCGCGTGCAATTGTGAAGATATTGAATTCATGCATTAATTTTTTTATTTTTTCGTAGATTAAAAATGTCACTCTGGAAGTATTAAATGTTATCCGAGAAACCAAAAATGACGATCTTACCAATACATTGCAGAAAATAATTAGCGTCTACCAAGACGATTTAGCAGATTTGGCTGTAGAAATGTGTAATCATTTGGTATGTTGCTATACGTTTTTGTGATCAACATGTGTTTCGTGTATATTAGATTAATGAAGCATATTCGATTATTATTTCAGGCTGTTACCTTACGTCAAGTTTTAGAAACTTCGGATGGAGATATCGACGATGAATACTCAATAACCGCTATGTCCTTGCTCAATACCTTGGAAACTATTGTCAGTGTCATGGAAGAACAAACTCTAATTATCGCTCAAATTAGACCGATAGTTTTAGAAATTGCTGTGCATATTTTACAAGAAGGTGTTATGGGTAAGTTGAAAACAACAACGTGCAGAATTTCATTAACGTATTGAATTGATTTGTTCGTTTTTTTTTTATTAGAATTTTACGAAGAAGCTCTTTCATTGTTGTATGAATTAACGTGCAAAGAAATTACACCAGAATTATGGAACGTCTTGGAAATTTTATATAAGGTGGTTAAATTTCTACAAAATTATAATTACATAGACTTGAAGCAATGTTGTCATTCCGATTATGAATTACTTTTTTTTTATTGTAAAAATCAGGTTTTCCAAAGAGACGGAGCTGATTACTTTATGGATATGATGCCAATGCTCCATAATTATGTAACCGTCGATACCAACGGTTTTCTGTCAAATGAAAACTATTTATTAGCTATGTATAACATGTGTAAAACTGTGTTGACTGTGGAAATGGGCGAAGATCCGGAATGTCACGCTGCAAAATTATTAGAAGTTATCATATTGCAATGTAAAGGTCGTATTGACCAGGTAAATTTGATTTAAAATTCAATATTAACCACGAAAGACGGAAATCTTGAAGTGTAAAACTTGTTTTGTTTAGTGCATACCATCATTCGTCGAATTAGTTGTGCAACGTTTAATCAGAGAGATAAAGACTTCAGAATTACGTATAATGTGCTTACAAGTGGTAATAGCAGCTTTATATTATAACCCGCAGTTATTATTCGAAATATTGAATAGATTACAAGTATCAGTCTCGCCTACGGAATCTATAACATCTCATTTTATTCGACAATGGATTCACGATGCTGATTGTTTCCTCGGGTACGGTTTCTAGAAACAAGAATACATTCTTAATCCTTGTAGAGATTTTAAAAACAGAATAATTGTTTTAGTTTACACGATCGTAAAATATGCATTCTTGGATTATGTACACTATTAATGTTCCAACCAGAAAGACCGCCTATTTTAAATGAAAACGAATGTGCTCAGCGAGTCATTCCAGCAATGATATTATTATTCCAAGGTTTAAAGAAAGCATACGCGGGTGAGTTGATCATGTCTATTCAATGAATTGATCACACGAAAAGTATCTGTAATGTGTAATTTCGTGATATAGCTCGAGCACAAGATAATTCAGACGAAGATTCTGATGAAGATTTAGAGGAAAGTGACGAAGAAGAAATTCAAGATGTTTTATCAACTGATGAAGATGAAATTAATGAAGAAAGTGACGATTACTTAGAAGCTTTACAAGATAAAATAAAGAAAAAGAATGCTGCATCTCCCGCGTGTAATTTAGTTTGCGAAATTAAAGTAGGATATTCTATAATATTAAAAAGGGGTGCATCTCTATTTTTCAATTATTTAACACTTGTAATTATCCTCTAGCCTGACAGTGAAGATGATGATGATGATGAAGACGACGACGATTACGATCCAACGGAAGAAACGCCTTTGGAAGGATATACCACTCCTCTAGATGAGAACGATAGTGAAGTAGATGAATATATAGTATTTAAAAATGTTTTAATTGGTAATTTTGACAGTTTTTTTCGAATAACTTCGTTTAAGAAGATGAATGTACATTTACTTGAGTAATTCAAATATTACAGCTTTAAAAGAAAGGGATCCGAGATTTTATGGTATGTTAACTAGCAGTTTAAATGCCGAACAACAGAAACAGCTTCAAGAAATAATTGTATTAGCCGATCAAAGAAAATCAGCTGCTGAAAGTAAAAAAATAGAACAAGCTGGAGGTTAGTAGCACATTGAAAACTACCTAACCTGTACATAAATTGTCTAACCTAGAAAATATAATGATGATTTTTTTGGTTGCAGGGTATGCTTTTGTGCAACAAACAGTTCCAACATCTTTCAATTTTGGAGGAACCCCATTAGGACGTTGATAAATTAGGAATTTTTGTGTTACTGCATGCATTTCAAGTTAATTAACTATCTTCGGCGAAAACGATTTCGTTATTTTATTTTATTATTAATTTTTTCTTGTTTTAAGATTGTGGCGTATTTTATGAGTAATCATATTTTACGTATGAGGATGTATTTGTAAATTGTTGATAGCAGTTCCGTATGAAAGTTGAATAAAATTATTTTCTATCAAAATTTTTTCGTTAATGTGTTTTAATTTTTTTTTCTCAAAATATTCTGGTAATATATATTATACATATATAGAGAGACCGCTCTTAAAATTTTTTATATTGTTAGAAACCATCATGTTATTCATGTTTTCATTTGTTAGCTTCGCGTTTAAATTATTTATATACATGTGCAAATCTTTATAATGAAATACATTTTGTCCGTTTATTTATTCATTATGATTATATTTCATCGGATACAATTTCGAATATGTTATGTCAATGAATGAAAGCTGATGCAGGGTTGTTCAACATGATGTACTTGGTGGAAGATTACCGTATACCCATTCAATACAAATTCCAGTAATGATATCAGACGGTGATTTTCACATTTTTATCATATGCACTTAATTCCCGCGAAATGAAAACAAATTATTAATTTTAATTGTTCTGTCTGGAACAAAAGTCACTATAAATGAAATTGATAAAATTAAGGCGGAAAATATTAATAAATGAGCTGAAATTTGAATGAGATGCGATTCTAAAAGTTGAATGTGAACTACAGCCGCGGAAACTTATAAGAAAAATTCCGTTAAATACATTATTTTCTATTTCGAACAACAAAACACGGTTGAAAATTGAAGTATTTAGTTATATTTCCTAAGAAGTTCAAGATCACTAAGAATAGATTTTTAATAGCTGTTTAAAAAATTGTACAAATAATATCACATTCTTTGTTGAAGGGTAGAACAAAACCAAAACACTTCATGTCAATCCGATGAAATAGGATCGCCCGTTAGGATTGTGAACCGGCAGCGAGACCGGAGCTGAAACGAGCCATTCATACCAAACGTTTTTCTCATTGTGAAGTCTCCAGAATGAGACTTCCACTTTATCACCTTTCCGCAGTTGAACTGGTTCCTGAAATTACACATTTAAGGATTCGCTCTTCTATAAAGATATGCTACAAACTAACAATACCTTAATGGGGAAAAATATTGGAAACCAGCTGAACATTCCTTCAGAATATGATTCTGGAACAATACTTAAAATGACATCTTTGTACAAAACTGCATCGAAAAATCCAGAAAAACCATGAAGAACGCTGTCTTGATCAATTTCGAAAATCGAGTTTTTATACCTTGTGTTATCAATTGGAATATCTGTAATGATAATACATGTGTTACATTTCACGTTTATTTAATAAAAACATTTGGATATTATTTCTGTTACCGTGATTGGGATGAACAAATGTGAATAGTTTTTGAATGGGAGCTAGATGAAAAATAGTTTGCAAATGTACAACATACGGTAATTCAAACCTCTGATATGGAGGTTTTTCTCTATCAACGAAGTCTAAAATTTCAGAATAAATCTTATGTGTTTGAGTAGGGCAGATATAGGAGTTGTAACTTGAAGGTATACTAATGCCATCATCTGCAATAAAAAATAAACCACAAGTTATAATCCTAAAACATTTATACGTTACATAACATCAAGTTTACTGAGATAGAATTTTCATTTTATTGGTATAATTGAATACCTTTAAGAAGATGCTGAACACCATCCAAACATTCGGGAGATAATTCATTATCACCGAAAGATCCTAATAATTCAGAAACAATAATATCTGCTTTAACTGTGGAATTCCATGCTCGCATGTCACTAGCAATTATAGTAACGCTATCTTTCCATATTTCCAATTTTTGAGTTTGAAGTCTAGACGAATGATTTAATAAATAACATGAATACGTAAAAATTTGAATAAAATATCATTGGAATGATTGTTACTAACGATACAACTGCAAAAGGATTTTTTTCAACAGCATATACATGAACATTGGCGCCAGCTTCTTTAGCAGCGTTTAATGCAGCATTAACAATTGGACCTCTACCAGCACCTACTACCATAATGATGAATCTATATTGAAATAATTTTCAACTTTAAAATCTCCATGTAATTATGGTTCTTGTATTCGAAATGAATCAAATTTACTTGAATGATTCTTCAACATCGACTTTCTTATCAATTAACGCTAATTTTATAGCGCGCTGATACTCGCGATATTTCACAGGATCTTGTTCAAAAACTTCGTAAGTATAACGATCCAAATTATCCATCAGAGGTTGTAAAGGTATTTGTAAAAAATCTTCATAACCATGAATAAAACTACTATATTCACTACTAAAATCAATCTTCTGAAAATCAAAAATGCGAAAATAATTTCAACATAGGGTATTAGAAATAAGGAACTTTCAAATACTCGCCTGCCACAGAAAATTAATATACTGTTGGTAATACAACAAGGTATCTTCTCGTGCCGATCCGCTAATTACAACATGAACTCGTCTCTTCATTACATCAAGAACAAGTTCCTGGTGAGGTTTAGATAAAACTGGATATCCTTTTTGATTTGTTAAAAAGGTTTTAGTATTTATGAATACACAAGATAAAGGCTCTCCTAGCCACCGAGCTATTTCTTTCTCATCTGGTAGATTATCGCTTATTTCCAAAGCTAATCGTAACTTCTTTTCCGAACCGCAATAAGTTCTAAAGCTATTCCACCTGGTTGAACATTGTTAATATAAATAGATCAAGTATAAAATATTGCATTTTGTATTCGATAATCCAAAATACCTCTCCCAGGAATCATTAATCGGTATTTCTTCACCTATGTGAGATGCTGCACAGCATTTTGGGGAAAGCATAGGAACTTTAACTATAAACTGAGAATTGAGAACAATTTACAATTGAAATTTCTGCATAATTAGGGCAAAAAAAAGTAAAGTACCATTGGCGAAGAATGAGTCATTTTGAATTTTGAATAAATTATCCTCGCTAAATTGACGATAGAACCGTTTACTGGTAACGCAATCATGATACTGTTGATTCCTAGATAAGAGCACCATCTTATTTCTTGATCAATGGTGATTTCACTGAATTTTCTATACTGGACGTTATGGGAATCCGGATTAAGATAATCCGACAGCTTTCCAACAATGTAATTTATGCAATCTGTAACGTAACATCACGTAACATTAAATCAAAACGTAATATAATATATCAGTATTAAAAATCTAATACCTTGTGGATAAACAGCTACCAAAGATCTAGAAAAATCATCTCCGTTGCTTTTAACGATATCCTCATCGGTAAATTCTCGCTTGTAACGCGGGTGGGCAATAGGTACATAATATGTATTATATCCAACTTCATTTGCTAACGAAACTGCTGTAACTATGTTAGAAACGGTGCAAAAATCATATCCAATTTGAAGAATATCTTTCTTGGTCATAGCGAATCTAATTTTCACAACTGAAGATATGGATTAAAAACACGTGAAATTCTTTGTAAGGAAAATTGATGAAAAATTAGCCTGAAAGAAAAATTGAAAGCTATTTCACAGGTCAAGTATTTAAAATTGAAAATATTACATCAAAAATAATTACGAAGTATCTTTAATTTTTTATTCCCCGGTATTTAATCATAATCAAAATGAATATTCAGCTTCAAATAGAAGAGTAGTAGAGTACGCGAGTACGCGAAAATTCAAAAATTCAGGTTATCGCTATCGGTAATTGCTATCAAAGCACAGAAAGAATTAGCAAGAAAGAACGCTGAAACAAATTCAAATTTTTGGCTCTTGAGTTATGCAGAAAATTTCTTTATCCATCTGGCTTTCTTTTTTTTCGGTTTTGTAGCTAAATTTCTATTGGCTATTGTGTTATCAGATTACAGCACCCATATTCACACATACTGACACACAGCCAATACACTGCAACACACAAGTCACCGGAAAAGTAACTCTAACTGATAATGATAGACATGATTGACCGGAGTTATAACCGGAGCAAAGTACAAATTTCAATTCTAGCTGATATAATGGCCCCCCTTGGCTTATTACCTTAATGGAAGTGTAATCCGTGAGAGATTATACATCGATAATGGTTTCAACATACAGTATTAGATTAGTGTAGACAATACAAATTAAATAAGGATACGTGAAAATGGCTGCTGTGATTAAAACTCGCCCTTGTGTATGGTTATTTGGAGCCAAAATTTCTTTTTCTGTCATAAGAAGCTTTTCAGTAAGCAATAAAAACTTGGGTAAGATATAATTTGAACTGAAAGATTTTTTACCGCCTATTTTCATATTATTGTTGTGTAATTTCAGCCATTAAATACTTCACTAAAAAACATGAATGGGTGTCAGTTGATCAAAATATAGGAACAGTTGGAATATCCGATTACGCTCAAGTTAGTTATTGGTAAATTTTTCAAAAAAAGGAAGCTATAGCTTGTGGTAATGATTAAAATAACTTTCATAAGAATTATTCGCATTTTGTTTATTTTTTCAGAAAGCTTTAGGAGATGTTGTTTACGTGCAGTTACCTGAAATTGGTACCGAAGTCTCTTCTTCAAGTCGGTTGCTTATTTTAAATTTCATATTATGTACTTGTGAAAAACTTGAATAGATGAAAACGATTTATAACTGCTTATTGTATACATTTCAGAGGAATGCGGTGCTTTAGAAAGCGTTAAAGCTGCGAGTGAGTTGTACTCGCCAGTAACGGGTGAAATCACTGAAATCAATGAGTTGCTGGAGAATAAGCCCGAGCTTGTGAATAAATCCTGTTATAATGACGGTAAAAATCTAACAATTTTTTTCTTGGCTTAACGCTGTGTAAATGGAGTGAGTACGTATTTTATTGTAATTTTTTTCTAGGGTGGTTGTTCAAATTAAAATTGAAAGATATCAAAGAATTAGATAGTTTGATGCTTGAACAAGATTACGAAAAATATCTAAAGACCGAATCATCAGACTGATAGTTTCTCTATTGAGAATTTGTTAAATTTTATATTTGCTGTAATAAATACCCAATACTTCAGTTCACCTCGTGTTTAGTTTTACTATTTTTGTGTATTTGGATGTGCGTGTAACATAAATTTTAATTTTTGTCAAATGGATCTTGATAGTCACTTGAAATATTGTATGTAGTAAGGGTATTTTTGAAATGGAATTACGACACCGATATATCGTTGGAGTAAATTTTTGTTGGGTTATCTAATTGTAAATTTCCATTAAATAATTTAATTTACGCGCAGTTTGAAAATTTTCCAAGACGAATTTCTTGAAATAGATGTTATCGAAAAAATTCAACCCTTCTCAAAAGAAATTGAAAAAATATTTGAATTAATTTTATATTTTGAAAAAAATTTACATCATCGTAGACTAGAATATAGATAACGATAAATAATATTAATTATTTACTGTCTTTTCGATTTGCATAGATTCGTGAAAATCTGGATTGTGAATACTTTTTAATTTCTCTGTTTTTTTGAACACGTTATCATTTTTTTAAAAACAGAGGCTTCCTGATGCTGAAAATCCATAATCCATTTCAAAAAGCTACTAGGGTAGTAACTTTTCGAAATGAGTTATGGATTGTGAAATGTACGGATTTTCTATATACGGGTAATCTGTTCAAAATCCACATCCAGATCCTGAAAAAATTGTGTAAATCGAAAATACTTACTAAATGCAGTTTCTGAATTTAATTAGGTGTATCGTACATCTTAATTTTTTTCATTCAAGTGTGCTTACCTAATATCTACTATATTTTTGATTTGTGAAAAATTATAGTTTATGAATAGAAACTCTTTAAGTTAGGTATGAGGTACCTCCCTAGTACTTACTTATCAGTGCGATAAATTAAATAGAAAAATGAAAGAAATGAATGTTCAAATATTATTTTATAAATTTTCCAGATTAAGAAAATCCTGTCCCAATTCTGAACAGGTGGGGAATTTGAGGTTATTTTCAAGCAATAAAGGTTGATTTTACCTATTCTTCAAAATTAATTCTTTGGTCGAAAAAATTTTTGAAGAGAAGTTATTTCTCTCCTGACTTTTATGCTGCTAATCTATTCGAAACCTTCGCTTCACCTTGGTCAGTATTTTTACAACTACGTGTTTCAATTTCTTATCGAGCAAAACTTTCGAACTGATATTAAAACTTTCCAAAACAGTGACAATTTTTGAGGATTTGTTGTTATAAAACAATATGCAAATGTGTAAGTATGCGAACATGAAGATGTTTATCGATTTCTGCATGAGCTATCAAATTATCAGAATAAATTGGCACTAAACATATCGATACAGCCATTATGTATTTTTTTCATTCGTCGGCGAATGTAAACTTATTACGTTAAAATGCGATAAAATTCATTTCGTAACAATATGAGATGAAATTTTCGAAAATTTATAATTTGGTAGTCAGAAGTGTACAAGTTGAACCGTGAGTTAATTTCGATCTACTTATTCATTAGATATGTTTCCGGAAAATAAATTTCCGACTGCGACAACTTTTACTTTATTTTTGAATGGAATTGGCTAAACAAAACATTTCTGCAATTTTAATAAATAAAATTGGTAACCGGTTATTGTGGTTTTTCGATATCATTTTTCAACGCGTTAAGTATTAAGCTCTCATTGAATTGACATTGAATACGCACAAAAGAAACCATTTCATACAAAATTTTTTATCTACCTACCTGCCTAGTACCTACGTACCTACTTGAAAAGATAAGCTGAAATTTCCCTACCAGACTTTTCGTCGATAATACTCTGTATTTTCAAACGGAGAAATGTAATAATTATTATCGTTTGTTTGGATAAGTAAAATGACCCTCAATAATGTCTACCTTTTTTTTTTACGTTTCACTGGTACCATACCTTTACATGGAAACAACACCATAAAATTTAAAATACGTAATAACGTCGTTAGCAACGAAGGTACGTTAACAGTGACGTAAAACACAAATTTGTGTTCAATTTGAAAGGTCGCGTTCGTTTATTCTTTATTTAAAGTATTTTGAAATGTATTGATTTTGTTAATTCAAATCAAGGCGAATTTAATTTTTCAGTTTCAGATCAATACGTTGGTCTAGCTAGGACTTCATTTTGAGCGAGGTTTTTTCGTGCCTTTCTCTATTAAAATGTCTATTTTCATATCATATAGGTACATAATGCTGACACGACAATACGTATTGTGTCAAGGGTGTATGTTCGAGGGAGGTTCATCCTTTTCTTCATTTTGAAAAAGTGAAATAGGTACGTATAAAAAGTTCGTAGAAGCCAGCGAAACGAGAGGGAGTATATTAGGGCAACTTATTGATCGCGTGGGGAAGTACCATGACCGTGACTAGGTAATATCAAAAATTCGGCTAAAGGTGGATATTTTCGTTCTTTTTACGTGGATACCAGGCGCGAAACAGGCAAAATTGACGAAAGAAAATAAATTTGTATGTTTAGGGATTTGTAAATTCTTCGAAATACTAGGCACTTGAAATTATATACATTTAATTAAGTAATTTATGTTGCAACATTTGATACATTAGTTATATATTTATGCAGTTCAATGTTTTCGAAATGAACCATGGTTCTTATTTTTCTCGTCTCGAATAGGTATCTTTATGCTGAAATTAGGATCATACCTATTTACCCTAATCAAAACCGTATTATTCATTTGCTAGAGAATGCAATGAATAGATAGTGTATTTTTACGACAGCTTTTAAACGATCTGTGCCCAGTAAGAAAGACTTAATTTTATTGAATATTATTATGGTTTTTTTTTTAGTATGAAACCCTAGTGAAGGTATAATGAACCGAAGAACATGATAGTTTTAATTAGAATGAGCTTTTTTCATTTAGTTTTTCAATAAAATTTTCTATACTTTTGTTTTCATTAGAAAATTTGAAATCAGTTGAAGTGTAACGTTAATAATTTCATTATAACAAATTCATTGATATAATAGAAATTATATGTATCAATGTATGACTTTGTTTGATACCGAGAATACGGTTCGCTTTGATAAGTGATAACCTATGGTGATGACTTTTCAAGCGTAATTCGCGTAATTTTTCATTCGTGTGAAAGAAATTTAATTTCACGGTGCAAAAAATTGATAATATAGACGAGTAGAATAAGTGCCTAAGTGAAAATCTGCGACGCGACGAACGACTCGTTAACTTTGAAAGGAATCGTGCGTGAACTACTCAAACATGTTAAATTATGGTACGAACTTGAACGTTGAATCTAAAAAAGAGTTCGCGGATTAGTCCTTTATCAAGTGCGCGTCAAGTGTATCGCCGCAGACAATCAGTTGTTGAACAATTTTGACGTAAATGATTGAAAAAATTCGCGTATTGTGTAATTTTTCGTAAGCGTTTGAATTTTAGTGAAAGTGATATTTTTTTTTACCCGACGCGACGTACATGTCCAACATGATAGAGGAAATTTACGAGCCGAAATCGTACGTTTCGAAAAATGCGCACGTCAAGTCCATGACCGAATACAGGAAACTGTATAAAAATTCCATCGATGATCCTGTAGAATTTTGGTCTGATATAGCGAAGCAATTTCACTGGGAGACGCCCATAGATAAAGATAAATTTTGGAGTTACAATTTCGATGTTACCAAAGGTCCTGTGCATATTAAATGGCTGGAAGGAGCGTCCACAAATATTTGTTACAATTTGTTGGATCGAAATATTCGACTAGGTTTAGGAGACAAGATCGCTTTTTACTGGTAAGTACCTACAATTATCCTATACAACAACCTCGCATTATGCTTTTCTGATATTCCGAATCATTAATTATGTATGCATTGAGGAACCGGGTTATCAGTTATAACCGAAAATTAATTCATTATTCGTTACCTACTGATCACAATATATAGTGTATTTAAGCTACATACACGAATAGTACTCCAAGTGGGCGTACAATTGTAGAATATAACTGCATCGTTAAGTTTAAATATTACAGAATTATTGTCTGTATTTGTCTCTTTACTTACTGATCTACCTGTCAACGCATCGTATGTATAACTTACATTTTCGATAATTACATGAAAGAAAAAAAATGATTGTTTTTATTGTACCTATGTAACTTGCCAGTTGAATATGTACCCAGCTATGTATGCTCTAAATAATGACCGATAGAGTTTTGTCCGTGATATTGACCTTTATGTGGTTGATTGACTGCATTATAAAGTTTAGTAGGTATAATGCAATACTTTTTTCAAAATTATCGCTTGATGGTTGGTAAGCCTAAACAAATATTTTCTAATTGAAAAATTTCCATTACTAAAATCCACAATACGCGAATTCACTGCAAGTACACATTAATTTTTTTTTTCAAACAATTAATGCGATTTTTTTGTAAATTGTGCTAAAATCTACTTTCAAGGTTGTGCGAGATACACAAAAACATTGAGTTCGTAATAACTTCTTGCCTCTTAAAAAGTATACGTACCTGAAAAATAACGTTGCGAACAGTGTAGAAAAAAATAACAAAGCGCGTTCAAGAAAATCTCTTGTTAAATAATTATTCTTTATTCTTAAAAGCAAATACTAGTACATACAACCAGTTTCTGAAGGATATGGATTGCCTCGGTTCTTATTATACCTATTAAAAATTTTCATTTTACTGGCGTTTTTTGTTGGAGTTTTTACAGTGTTTTTTTAATACGCGGAACGAAATAGAAGCTTTTAAATATTTTGATATAGATACCTATTACGCTTAAATAACCAAGTTTATCAAGTCGATGATATTAGCGAAAATAGTAATCTTATCTGAGAAATACCTTTATTACGTTAATATACTGAACTGTTCAATTCAAATATCTTGGGTAAAATGCGAATACTAAGAATTGCATTAATTAGTGTTTCTATTTAGAATACCTACCTAAAATTGTATCAAAATCTTGAATGAAGATTTTATCGCTAGGCAGTGGTTTATCCAACGAGTTATTCGCGTGAACAATTTACTTAACAAAATATTTAATAATTTTAATTTAAGGTGCATTTTTACGTTTCGATTTTATAAGTTATATTTAGCACATCTGAAAATCTAAAATCTAAATAAAAATCCAAGTATTCAGTATTCAAGTGCTTTTACCAACATACATTTTTGGATACCTCTTTTTGAAGGAAGGGACACTAAATCTAACGAAGGTTGATAGTGTACCCAATGTATGTTCCCGCTTATGGCACTGTCATAGGCATTGAAACACGAATATGGAAATCTTCTACTCCAGAGGTAAAGGGATTACAGTTTACGGTTACGCTTGTTTTTTTCTGTAGAGGCGCTGTTTACTAATTCTGGCTCGACGGTCATTGGTCAGAAGTTATGTCTACTCTAGATGGAAATCTGAAAGAATCTACATTTTAGGTTCTGACCAATCAGAATTGTGAACAAGTTAAACAGGAATTATTGAACAGTGCTCCTGATGGAGAAGTTTCGAGTAACTCTGGACAAAAAAATTTCAGTAATCCCCTTACCCCTGTACTCGCTGATTTCCATTTTGGACTAAAAGATACCCATGTGCAAGTTACAGCAGTAAGGGGATTACCCTAAATCTCGGTATCAAATTGCTCATGACAGTGGCCATTAAAAGCGCTGTTCAGTATATCCTGTTGAGGCATACTCTGAAATTTCTGCATTTTGATTGGTTGAGATCTCAGTATTTGTCTGCGCTGTCGCAAAGTTATGTACCGTTCTCAGTTTCAGTGTTGAAATAGAGCTACCAAGTCTTAAGAAAATATAAACTATCTCTAATTAAATAAGGATTTATGAATTAACCATTCCTTCAGATCATTTTTTTACACCTTCCATTCATTATTTCACCAACAATTTTCGTGGCGAAATTATTGCAACGGTAAATAATGTACTTATTATGGATTTTTAAAAATAGAGGAAGCAAACGAAATGAAAAAATGTTTCCTTCCACCTTTTTTTTTCCATGTTCAGTGCTTGGAAAAAATAAATTTTAATTAATCATTACACAAATGTTTGATTGAAATGTGTGAAAACGATAATTCGACAAATTGCTGTCGTTGGTTACTATCTGCACCTACCTATCTGCTTAGGTATTTGAAAAATGCATTTTTTTTAAATCCTCTTCTTATTTTATTTTATTTTAATTTCAAACAGATATTGCAGCTTTTTGATTGGTTCTAAAAAATTTCATCTTACGCTCTGTATTTTGTGCATATTAAATTTCTTCATAGGCAGATCCGGATTAAGAATATTTGAAGCCCGGAACTGATAACAGCTTTGAAGGGCCCTGCCACCTCCTCCCCCGCTCAACATAGTTTTCCATTGATGTAGTAGGTACATGAAATTTAAAATGTTGATATAAAAATGAATCTTTTTCAATATTTTTCAAAACAAATTGTCAGACAATGTTCAGGAATGCAACATGAATTTTATCAAGAATGAGCAAGAAGCCATAAGTAATGTCAACTGCAATTGTAAAATTTTAAACTCAAATTTAATTTATTTCTCCCCATAATCAACGAAAATTTTGGTGGTAAGATTGTAGGCGAAAATTTTTGAGGAAAAGCTCAGTTTTATTGGCCTAAGAATGTATTTTTGGAAAAATTTGATCAATTTATGCATTCACTGAATAGTTTAGGTCCCAAGTGTGTGTTTAGGCTTCAGCGGAATTTTTCATTCAAAAATACCATCAGCTTCGCAATAACTGATTTGATAGAAGTTTTCAGTTATGTTAAAGATAAAACATGCAAATTGGTTAATATTTATGCTTAATTATGAAATACCAGGTACTCAAGTAAAGTCTGACCCCACGTCCTTATTTCAAATATGATATTTTCGTATCAAAAGTACTTATGTTACATGTTGCCAACGTAGTACTTTTGATAAGAAAATACCATATTTGTAATAGGGGAATCAGACTCAATTGAACACCTACATAACATAACTCAAGAAAGGAAAAAATGAGGAACCTTCAACTGCCCGAACAAAGCGAGAGCAAAAGTTCTGCAATATTTTCATACATAGCACTTTTCTTCACAGACTGAAGCTTTGGACTGTTGAAAAAAATAATTAAAAATACCATCAGTTCCCCTGTAATCCGGGCTTGTCTGTAGTAAGGAAGGGAAAGTGGGTTCAATTTCATTTGATACATAAGTTGGTACCGATGAAATATTTAAATTTTAAAAATATATATAAATAGAATTTTACAAAGTGCAAGACACAGATTGATAAAGATTGGTAATTTTATTTACAATTATTCTGGTAATTTCAAACAAAGTTTTGAGTTTTCGACTGATGAAAATAGCCAGATTATTGCAGTTAGCCAAAAGTTAAAAGCTAAATCCGAAAGATAGCCGAAGATTCATTAGAAATTGGGTAGCTAATAGATAGCTGAAAGCTAAATTCATCGTAGCTTAAAAAGCCAAAAACCAAAAAGTTCGGCTTTTTTGCTATTTTGGTGGTTTTTGTTTTTTGTGCCTTAGGCGTGGTTGAGGTTTGATCTTTATGGTTTGAAATTTTTAATATTGAATTAAAAAAGTAAGAAAATCCCCCGTAGTACTAAGGAGTGTTCGATTCCCAAAAAAATTTCATCTATACAAACTTTTTACTAAAAATTAATTTGAATAGTTTGTCCCGATCTTCAAAAATGAAACAGTTTCAAGACTGGGAGAAAATCTGCCCTTACATTATCGTTTTGTAACCGCTTTTTGATTCTGAAACGACATTGAAACCATTCCCACACGGCTTCAACACAATTTGGATTACGCATGAAATTTTAATATTCTCAGACATGCACATTGATTTTCAATTTTCACTAGCTGAATAACAGCCGAAGGCCAGCTTTATTTTTGGACCAGCGAAAAGCTAAAAGTCGAAATTGAATATTTCAAGTTTACTTAGCCAAAAGCTTAAGCTGAATCTTTCGGCTGCAATACTCTAAAAATAGCAATAGACAAAGCCATGCTTGTTGACTTAAATTTATGGTTTATTGTACTTACTTATATACTTCAGCGATAAGTGAATCATGAAGTATAAATAATCACTCACATCATTTTCCAAGCTCAATTTTTTTTTTTTTTTGATAATCTTCATAAATTGGAGTACAAAAACGGTTGTAAGGTGAAAACTCTACAAACTTGAAATTATTAAAGCAGCCACGTGTAATATTACCACCATTCCAACAACTATACGTATGGTTAAAAAGTTGAAAACTGAACCATCATCAAAAATTAGTGCATCGCGGAAACAATATTGATTTCGTTTGTAGCATTTTCATTTGTTTGTTATAATTTAAGGTAAAGTCCCTTATAATTTGTTTTATGCTAGTTTCCACAACTACGTAGCCACTGCAATAAGATGAAGAAGAGCTTCTAAACCTCGCCTCGATCTCGAAAAATTTATATATTTTTACATTTATGCTAATAGATATTCCAAATCAGCAAAGCCTTGAAAAGTTTACTCTTTTTATGGAACTTGTAAGAAATGCACTTTTTTAATCTTCATAAAATAGGTACCATTTTTTCAAAATTTCCACCTCGCTTTACTTAGGCATACCGCTTACGTAAGTATAAGTACTATTTGGTTTTGTTTTGTCAATTTAAATTGTTTTTCTGAAGCTAAATTCACAAAACTGAAGCAAATAGCATACTGTATGTAGTTAAGTAGGTATGATCGAGCTAAGCGAAGGAGTAATTTTTAAGAAATTTGATTTTGCGCAGATTGAAAAGTGCAATTCTCGAAGTTTCATCAGAAATACAATGAAGTTTTTCAAAGGGTTTAGTTTAAAATATGAATCAACTATAGCATAAATATAGAAATTTATAAGTTTTTCAAAATCAAACAGAGGCTTAGACGTACTTGGCCATTCAACTGGGTACGACCCATGCTACCGATGGGTATCGACAATACTTACCTAGGCTTTTATGCATTGTATAGATCATATATAATTACAAATACCTAATTACCTAAATACATGATGCATAGATTCATCACTAGATCGTTCGTTTCCGAACAAGTATTGAGTTAAAATTAAAACGCCTACATATTGCTGATGAAAAGTCGTAACAACCATTAACTATACGCATAATGATGGAAATTGAAAACCCTGCGAGAAACCTTTAATAAAATTAATGTACGAGGGAAAGAGAGAAAACGAAGTTGGAAAACTGACGCCACACACATTTTTGGTACTTATTCGTACGTAATACGTATCATTTATTTAAAATTATAACCAACACCCGAGAGATGTAATTTATACAGAAGATGGCAAAATATTCACTTAATATAAATTTTTTCGTATCGATTTTTCACGGTGTAAATTTAATGAATTTTCAAGTAAAATTCCTTAACGTTTACCTACCTAAATTTATTTCATGCTTAGCTACTGGTACGGATTATAAATTACGTTATGAGTCGATAAATTGGTACTTGAGTCAGTACGTGGGAAAGGCGTCGATAAGGGAGGCTTGAGAAGGATCAGACCTCATCCTAAAATTTTCCTATTTATATACGAGAACTGTATTTACTTTAGATTTAAAATAAAAATTAGGCAATGCTCTTTTCGATGCTCAAAAAACCATTTTCTGCAAAAATTTCACCCTCGCTTCGTTCGGAAATAGAACTACTACTAATACTTTTATGCCTTTATCAGTGGGGAAAAAATTGAAACCCTATTCCTATGAAAAATTCCTTTCAAAAAAGCCAGATTCAACTCTTGGTTCCTTTTGTGTTTCTCAATTTTTAATGCTAGTGACACCCGACGCCACTGGTACGTGTGTCCCTTAAAAATATCGTCCTATGTGAACAAATTGTTCACAATGATATTACTTCAAACATTTTTACTTAGTTTGTGCATTGTTAAATAATTTCCAATGTCTGACCGAGGCAATAGTGTTCTATTTAAATCGTAATGAGACACAGCGAAACGGTACCATGATGTCATTTTCGAATCATAATTCATAAACACACATACTTATCTTGAACATTTTCAAAAAAAAAAAAAAAAAAAAAATGTGAACATTTTGAAAAAAAAAAAAAAAATGTGAACATCGCGAAACGGTGTTAATTTAACTTGAAACTTTCAAGTTTTACTTCGCCTCTAAATTATGATTTTTGAAGTATTAATGAGGTAATAATTTGATGTGCTATTATTTCGGCGTACACAGTTAGCTATTTGTTTTAAAGACTGAAGTCATTACATACATACCTATTACCTTAGGCACTCTATTAATAAACAACTTGGTAGATATTTACATATTAATTCAATCTTCGAAACACGTGTAGGTAAATACACTTTCATATTTGACGTTTTTATGCTGAATACTCGTCATGAAAGGTTGATGCTCAGCTAAATAAATAATAAAATAACTTCTGTACTATTTTTGCGGCTTCAGATTTGAAGTTTTATTATTATTGGTATAGGTAATCACATATTGATCGCTTTTTTAAATTTTCTAGTAATGTAGTACATAATTTTTAAAGAAAGCTGGCGTGTTTTATTGTTGTTTGAAATTGAACTAAACCTATAACCTGAGCGGAAATAAGAACAATAATGCTACCTATATAATCTGATTTGAACTTTTTTCAGTGTACCTACCATAATAACTGTTACAAATTCCATACCAACTCGCAATCTTTAAATTATTTGTCCTTTGCATGAAAATGTTCATCGTTAAAATTTGAACAATTAAAAAAAAAGATTCGTGAGAAAATAACCGAGTACAAATTTAACTTTTATTAAAACTGAAAAAATGTTGACAATAGGATTAGTATAATGTGCATTGGTAGCGTATTGTAAATAAGTTTTTTGTTTTGTTCGTTACAGAACTAAATAATAAAGTATCCTAATGTAGCTTAATCTCAATTCTTCGGTATAAATTTATTACACAATATCGGCGTATTCGAAAGATTATTATTATTTATTTTATCCGATAAAATTTATTATTTATGCGAATGATGATAAAAAAAAAAGTCAAATATTCTACATTATCAGTGATGTATGAATAAAAATTTCCGAATCTATTCGTAACGATTGGTTGATTTTCAACGCCTTCTTGTTATTGCAATTGTTCTAACAATATTTGTTAACAAATTATAATTTCGTTTGTTTAGGGAGGGAAATGACCCGGAAGATTACAGCAGATTGACGTACAAGAAACTAAGAGAAGAAGTATGTAAATTTGCCAACGTGCTGAAATCCAAAGGTGTCACGAAGGGTGATAGGGTGGCTATTTACATGCCCATGATTTTAGAAATTGTTACAGTAATTTTAGCATGTTCAAGAATTGGAGCAGTACATTCAATTGTGGTAAGCAATCGATAAAGTGTACCTTTACTCAGACTTATACCTTCGTACATGTGCATTAGTTTGCACATGCCTAGTCAGTCTAGCTACCTATCTAGATCTACCAAGTACGTACCTAAAATGCTGTAAAAAATGGTTCTCCAATGTACCTGCCACTACCAGGAAACAATATATCATTATCTGGTTCATTTAATTGTGATAATATCGAGAAAAAAAATTCAACATTGTCTCTGACAGTTACATGTTTTTCTGATACAAAATTTCCCCTAAAACATTGAAATCTTTTTCCTGGGAAATTTTCAGCCAATCAAGTTTCCTGCGTATAATTTATCAACTAAGCGAATGAACTTTATGCTTCTAGAATATCTTTAAAGTTTTTAAAATACTATATGAATTATTATTCTGGTGCAAGTAGATACATATTTAGGTAGGTTGATACGTAACGTACTACGCCCTCAATAATAAGTAATTTATTTAACTATCGATACATATGGGGCGCATTATGCTATTATGTACATTTTTAAACATGTTATTTCCGGTTATTCTTGATTTTAAAACTTTTTTAAAATTGTAATATTGTGATGTAATTATGTCATTCGCACCGAGTTCACGAATAATTAATTATCGAATTAACCATGTAAATTTCCAATATCAACTCCAATTTAACTTAAAGGTCATTCAATTGTACTTGATTTTTAATTAAGGCTCGTTCTTAATTTTCTTTTCCTCTTAAAACTTGCAGATTTACTAGTTTATTTGTACTTACCTATGTTGATAAATTACGTTACAGTTCGCCGGATTTTCCGCAGATGCTTTAGCAGACAGATTGGTCGACTCGAAATGTAAGGTGTTAGTAACTGCTGATAGCGTATACCGAGGCGAGAAGTTGTTGGCTTTGAAAAAAATTTGCGATACTGGTAAATTATTAGCATCGTACTAATTAATTTACCTATTTGTGTATGATATTGAACGATATCTGTAATTTTTCTATACAGCCATAGATAAAGCTAAAGAACAAGGACACGAAGTTAAAACATGTATCGTAGTACGACATCTGCAGAGATTGAATGCTTCTTTGGATACGGGTAAAAAATCCCATAATGGAGTGAACGGAGACTCTGGTAATCACTACGAGGTGAAGATTGATAATGTTATTAGCGCGTAAATTATAATGTAATTAATCGAAAATACATCGATTTGAAGATCTCTTGGAATGACGATCGTGACGTTTGGTGGCACGAAGAAATGGAAGATGCTGATCCGTCTTGTTATCCAGTTTGGGTATCAACCGAAGATCCTCTATTCATGCTCTATACAAGGTGCTTACAATTTAATCCGGTTGTGTGATAATTATACTATAATTATCAAACCATGTGTCTATTGAGAGTGAAAATTGTATTTCTAGCGGATCTACTGGTAAACCAAAAGGAGTTTTGCATACTGTGGGAGGATACCTATTGTATGCGGCTACAACTTTCAAGTATGTTTTCGATTACAAACCGAATGATATTTATTGGTGTACAGCGGATGTTGGATGGATAACTGGTCATACTTATGTAGTATACGGTCCTTTAGCTAATGGAGCTACTTCTGTAATTGTAAGCTCCAAAACTTGAGCTACGACGATTTGTGCTTTGAGTAGGTGTGTACAGGAATGCTTAATAATTTTATGAAATTCACAATTACAGTTCGAAGGAACTCCATTCTATCCGGAAGTTGACAGATTTTGGTCTATCATCGATAAGTACAAAGTGAATCAATTTTACACAGCTCCGACCGCAATTAGAGCCTTAATGAAATATGGTGATGAATATCCTCAGAAGTAAGTTGCTTCAATATTATGATTTAAAAAATAAAATAAAATAAAAAAACATCGCTATGAAGTATTACAATTATTTAAATTGAAAAAAAGATGACAAATAAGTGGTAGGGGTAGTAGGTGCAATGGACCTAAAAGATTGGCCCTCGTCTAGGACCTGTAATAAATCCACATGCCAAATTTCAACTTCCTAGCTCAATTCGAAGAGGAGATATGCGAGGAACAAACTCAAACCGTGAGAAAACCAACCAAAAAAACACATTTTTGGTGCTACGAGGGGGTGTAATGAGGCTGAATGGTCGAAACTCTAAAAAGGCACATCTATGGCCCCTACTAAGTCTGTAAACCACATTTTAATTTAACTCAGTTTGGAGGTAAGATAGGGGAGGAACAGTCTTTTTTCAAGGTTAAAAAGGGAGAAATCCCTTATATTTCCTCTCCTAATTGACCCAGGAAACTGAATTTTTGGATACGCTACACAAATTTGGATTGTCTATCGATTGGCTTAAAAAGGAACAATTTTTTGCAATTTTATCTCCTCAGCGACCCCGTCCGCAGAGTTGGGCATAACTGAATTTTGACCCGAGATGAACGCCACTTCAGCATATCAAATTCACCGTCAATCTAAGCCTATTTCACAAGTTTGATTGATTTTGGTCAGTATTGAGCTGAGCAAATTTGTTTAGTTTCAGAAAAAAAAAAAAAGAATGAATATCGTTGTGGTTAAAGTTGTAATAACGGTAACGGACGAGAACAAATAACGAAAAGGAACGAGTAATATACGATTTTTTTTAGAACGTAACGAAACATATCACATTTTTTAGCGTTTTGTTATTTTTCAAACTTTTTATAAAATTTGTCAAGATATAAATTGTTTGATGTTTTAAGGACCATTTTCATTTGCAAATGTTTGTTGTAAGTTGAAATAACAATCGAGGTTCATAAATCTGGAATTAAAACTGAAAATTGAAAAAATTTCATTTGAAATTTAATTTTGAATTGGTAAACAATTGAATAATTCTATTACATGTTCAGTGTTTGAGAATTTTAAATCAAAATTGAAATTATTTATTTATTTATTTAAATTTGATGATTTGATACTTTTATTAAATTATTACTGAAGTCTGAGAATTAGAAAACAAAAACTTTTGGTTTTGAAAATTGAAATTTTTAAATTTTAATTACAAATTAAGATAATTTATTGACAGGTTTTTTTTTTGAAAATTGAAATTTCAATCAATTAAAATTGGAAATAAATAATGAAATTCTTTATTTGAGAAGACAAAACAAAATGAAAAATGTATAAAATAAAACGAAACTCAATAGTAAACACAGCATTATTAGGGAGGAAAGGAGCTGAACAGATGAAAAAAAAACTAAAAAAAAGTTGGAAGTACTGAATTTTGAGCAAAAAAAGAGGTAGTAAAGAACGGAACAGTACGAAACGGAACTGCCGAAGTGGGAACAGAATGTAACGGACGGAATGACTCAGGAACGGGAATAGAACGGAACACGTTCCGTTATAACAGCCCTTTCCAAAAATGGATTTTGTTGATAGCTCACTCTCATCCGACCTACGTCGATAGATCGTAATAGCCTGTTTCTCATCGACAATATGACATAGAAAATCAAGCTAAAAACCATCATGTAGGTAGCTATGGCAGGTATAAATTACTACAGTGGCACGTTGCGGATTGTTTTGATTTTTTTCATGAACTATAATTAGCATTTTCTACTGTAGCGCCATTTCTTTCTTTCTTTTTTTAATCTTTTACTTTACGAATTGAACATTCTAAACACTTGTTTAGATGACTTGTAAAAAAATCCGGCACCTAGTCATTTGCAATTTGTTCTCACGTGAAAATTTATTAATTAGGTACGATCTGAGTACACTCAGAGTTTTGGGTTCAGTGGGAGAACCTATCAATCCCGAAGCTTGGTTGTGGTATTACAAGGTCATCGGTAAAGAAAAATGTTCCATTGCAGACACATTCTGGCAGACAGAAACAGGAGGTCATGTTATAACTCCTTTACCAGGATGCACTCCAATGAAACCGGGATCTGCTGTAAATTTTTTTTATTTTCAACAATTACATTTGCAAACGTTTAAAAACCATGTATTAATAATAATATTATTTATTAATTCCGCAGACATTTCCATTTTTTGGTGTAAAACCCGAATTATTGGACGAAAATGGTCAAAAAATTGAAGGTGAAGGTGAAGGATATCTAGTATTCAACAGACCATGGCCAGGAATGATGAGAACCTTATTCGGAAATCATAAAAGATTCGAAGAAACATATTTCAGTAAATTTCCAGGCTATTATTGCACCGGCGATGGTACATATAAACCATATATTACAGTTGTTCAACTTCAACTTTTCTTAGCTGTTTATATTTTGTAAAATATTACGCCCTACAGGTGCTAGAAGAGACGCTGATGGATATATATGGATAACCGGTCGAATAGACGACAAATTAAATGTTTCTGGACATTTAATGAGTACCGCAGAAGTGGAGTCTTGTTTAACCGAACATCCTGATGTTTCTGAAGCAGCGGTGGTCTCACGACCACATCCGGTCAAAGGTGAATGCCTGTATTGTTTCGTGACACCAAATCAAGGCGCCGAATTTAGTCAAAAATTAGTTAAAGAACTAACTACCAAAGGTAGGAAAAATTATAACGCTATTTAAATTCTTGTTCTTTTTTTCTATTTTTAACATTATCTTTTACTACAGTGCGTGAGAAAATCGGTCCGTTTGCTATGCCCGATGTGATCCAATATGCGCCAGGATTGCCAAAAACTAGGTCGGGTAAAATAATGAGAAGAATATTACGAAAGATCGCGATCAACGATAGAAACGTAGGCGACACTTCAACCTTAGCTGATGAAAGTATTGTAGAAATTTTATTCAAAAATAGACCCGAATCAAATTCGTAAATTTATTTATATGTGTAGTATTAATTAAGTATTCATCAATACCTATCCAACGAAACATATCGATTTTTATTTACGTGTTTAAATTTTTAAAATTGAAATTTCGAACTGAAACATAACTTTGTGATATACTATACCCATTTCAATACAAGTCGCACCATAATCCGAGTATTAGTGCTTCCATACTACTTAAAATACTTATCCATCTAGTGCCTACCCGTCCATTTACCTCTCTACGAATACATATGTTATAACAATCAACTGGTATGTGCACTTATTTTCATAAGTAAGCGTTACCTTACGTACATAGGTATGTAATCTTACGAAAATAATGTACGTTTAATTTCTTAATCAAAACTTATACCTCAGAGTTACCTGATAAATTACCCAACCACTGTAAACCTAGATTACCAATAATTTGTAATTTCTGTTTAACTATGTGAAACTTACAAAAACTTCAGTTTTAGTTGAGGATAAAGTTCCTACTGTTAGAAAAAATGATACGCTCAATTTCCAGTTCTTTATACATATCATATGATACGTGATAAAAAAAATTAATTTTTAAGTACGCTTTTTAATTTGTTTACTCGTATTCTAAATAACTATCTACCTTCAAGTCTTCGCATTTCAAATGCACTTTACACTTCATGTTATTTTTTACTTTAAGCTAAGCTTTAATGTTGTTTTTATTCGTATAATGATTAAAATCTGAGTCTTGTATTTTTGTGTTCTCGTGTGTGAATCCAAATGTTACATAATCCAAACGAAAGGCTTCTATAATTTCCCTATGTAATTTATTAAACTGCCTTGCTAGATTAATAAGAACAAAGTGGACAGTTGTTTTTAATGTGTTAAGTATTTACCGTGTTGTTTTATTCTAAGTACCTAGTTTTTAATGTGTAAACAAAATAAAGAATTTCAAATTTTTAAACTGGTAAAAAATTTAATTTTAAACAAAATAAGCTTTATCGATTTCTCGTCCACTATAAAAAGAAATCTTACGAACCAAAAATGGTTCATCAAATAATACAGAAAAAAAAAAAATTAATTATCATTTTGATGGGGAAAAAAATGAAAGACTCGTGCCACCAACGCTCTGTCTCCAAGATAAAAACTTCAAAAGTCATGAGAATTTTGGTTAATTACTTTTATACTAACTTTTCACCGCTTACAAAGGAAAACGCATTTCATAGCTAACATCTCTGTCAAGCGAGAAGCGTCAAATAACAAGTATGCAAAAAGATGAGCAGATGAATACAGAGTGAAGAATTCATCCTGTCTCGGTTTACATTATAGTTCTGATGGAAAGCTCTCTAGAGATATACCTTACATTCTGCTCTATCCTTTTTATTACGCCAAAAATGTAAAAGATGTGTTTCAAACAGATTTAATACGGAAAAAAAATTTCATTCAACATATCAACTTGTTACCTAGAATAATTTCATTTCAGTCGTAGTTTCAATTTCAGCTCATCCAATATCAAAACGACCCAAAAAGTAACTTGGGTCTTCCGATGTCGCTCAAAAATTTTTTGGAAGTTCCCTTCGATGGCCTGATGAAAGAATCACCGTCATTTCGTCCCTAACCCTTCCTGGAGATGGGTGGCTTTTGTAATTTCAAGCGATCACGATTTTTCGTTAAACAGCTGAACTTTGAAAGCTCGTATTTCAAGATTGATAAGACTTAGGATAAATCCGTTTGCGTGGTTTTATCGGTAATTTAATGTAGATTCAAAATTAATGTTCAAAATTTTGAAAGCCCAACTTTTCACTATGAGTGTAAAAGTTGAAAGATATCATTTAAAAATCTGAAAAAATTTCCACGAATAGAATTTTTTATGTCTAATTTTAACTAATTAATTTTCAAAATGGTATCTCAAAACCCCAGGGGCATACGGGAGTTTCCAATTTTAGTCAAAATTCAAAAAAGGGGTAAAAGTGAAATGACATATCGATTTCTACTAATTCGAAGGCGCTGAGTTTAATTATCGGCTTATTTTTTTTATTCGACTCTTCTAAATACCCGAACTAGACTCCTAAAACATGGTTAAAAATCAAAAAAAATGAAAAAACGAATTGACATATCGATTGTTACCAATTTGAGGTCGCTGAGTATGGATATTCATTCATTTATTAGGACCCCCCCCCCCCCAGTGACCCCTTAGCCACCTAAAAAATTAAAAAATACTGAAAACTGATGAAAATGAAACGTAGCATATTGATTTATTATAATTTGGTACCGCTGAGATCGAATATTAACTTATTTTCTTGATTCTACTCCTTCGTGCTCCAAACTGACCTTCAACTTACCAAAAATTTTAAAATATGGGTACAAAAGATTCGGATTGATAAAGTAAGCTGATATTCGAACTTAGCGTCCTCGAATTAGTAAGAATTGACATGCCACATCACGTTTTCAATTTTTTAAAATATTAATCCTGCTGAGGGGGAAGGGTATAGGCTAGGTGGATCAGAAAAGTAAGCCGATATTTGAATTTAACGTCCTCCAATTAGTAAAAATTAATATACCACTTCATTTCTTCCATTTTTTAGAATTTGACCAAAATCGTGGATCCCTTTGCCCCCCCCCAGGGGTGTTGAGATCGTATTTTAAAAATTAATTAGTTAAAGCTAGTATAAAAAGGCCTTTTTATAACAATTTTTCAGATTTTTAAATGGTAGATTTTAACCTCTATACTCATCATAAAAAGTTGAGTTTTCATCTCAAAAGTTCAAATTTTAGTTTTAAAAATTTCGAATATCAATTTTGAATCTCCGTTGAATTACCAATAAAACCGTGCGAACAGATTTATCCCAAGTCAAACCAATCTTGAAATATGAGCCTTCAAAGTTCAGCTGTTTGACAAAAAATCACCATTATTCGGAAATTGTTAGGACCACCCGTTATCTCCATGAAGGGTTAAGGCCGAAGTGACATTGATTGTTCCCTAGACCACCGAGAAAAACTCACAAAAAAATTTTCAGCGAAATCGAAAGACCCGAGTATCTTTTTGGGTCGTTTTGGCATGGAATGAGCCTTTTGATATTTAAAATTTTTCTGTGGTCTTTTAAATTTATTACGATATCAATTTCTGCAAATAAAAAGAATCATATATACGAAGTGAAAATTAAATATATTTCGATGTAATGCAAAAGTCACGAATTTACAAAAAGAATTAAGTAGCAATATCGATAACGAAAAAGTTTGTAAATTACATACATACGACAACATACGCAAAAACACGATCAACAATTAAACATAAATAGCGAAAAAAAAGACAGAAAAATTAAGTACACAAAAAATAAAATAGGCGATGCTATCAAGCTTAAAGTATAATTTATGGCTTAGTCGCAATTTAAAGATGTATGGAAAAAAAAAACGTTTTATTAGTACCTATATCGTGATCGTCGTTTTCATACACACATAAAAAAATCAAAAATTTTGAAGCAACAAACATTTTAGCGCAGGTAACCGTTTCCATCATTTTTTTCACATTCGAAATGAAAGAATCCTATCTACATCTTAACTTTCAATTGCGAAAAAAAAATACCCTGTATAAAAATACTTTAAATGGCACTGGAGTCTGGATTAGATGTTCGTTATAATACTTCAATAATTGATAGTCTGACTTACTATATGCATCAAAACGTGAAGTATTGATAAGCTTAAATAGTATGCTAGCTTGGACAATAATTTTGAATATTTAGTGCCTTCTCTTTTACTCTGTATTATCATCATCAGACCATGGAAATTAACTTCATCTTTAAATAGTCAAAAAGATAAAAAAAAACTGATCATTTTGATAAAATTAGGTGTACATTTTCGTTTAAATGAAATCATCCCAGATAATATTTTTTTCGTAATTAATCGACTTCGTAAGTATTAATTGAAAAATCGCATGTTCTTTATTGATAACGTAATTTTAAGAAACTAAACTATTACTAATAGATATATTGGGTGATATCGTAGCAGATATACGTATTCGTCTATGTATCTATACAAAATAAATTAATAAATTGTTCATCACTCACTTATGCTTGATAGATCAAAAAAGCATAATTATGGTTACGGTAATAAATAATGAGATCGAGTATTTTCAATTTATACATTAGTGTACTAATCAAAAAACATAACTGGCTCGGAACTTGCAATACTTTTTCAATTACTTTTAAATCTTTGATCAGCAATACTTAATAATAATTTCCTTCTCTTTTTTTATTTTTTTTGAAAAAATTCATTTTCTTTACGAAATTCATTCCGAATGGTACCAAATAAAAATTAGGATCGTCTGACAGAAATTTCAACGCTATAATTTTAAGATTAATAATTCAGCTATTGTTTATTACGTCTGAATTTTGAAAAGTATTGCCTTCAAAAATTAGAAAAAAATTAATCATGAAAATAATTTATATTCAAAATGGCTACTCCATAAAACAAGAGGAATCGTTATTTTCAAAATAAGTGATTCGTTGTACTTCATTGATGATTTGATACAGAAAAAAAACTGATATCACGATTAAAAATATTTCGAATAAGAATTTGAAAAATTGATCCTTATTTCAAAAATTTTTAAAATCCAAAGGCAATACAACGAGTGTAAATATTTACCAAGGAACCGAGATGTAATTTAGTCATTTGTAGGCATGTACACAACTTTTTAGTCAACTCCCCTTCTTCTAAATGACTTTGAAAAAAATCAGTCCAGCCAATATTGCATCTGGGTGCTTTCATAAATTGACTTTTGCAATTTAGTAAAATTATTTTAATATGTATTTGGAAATAATGGCACTTCAAATCTCCACGTTTAATAAATTTTACACGAATGAAAAATAAAATTGAACGGAATTTGAAAATTTAAACGAAACGAAGCACTTGATAGGGTTGATATATGCTTCTTAATTTAATGAACACATCAATTTGGAATATTTGACAGCGGTACAACAATACGCGAATGTACATTAATAAACATCAAACACCGCCAAAAAATTGTTCATTTTATCATCGTAACATCATGATTTCCAACAAGACAATAACTTATCAAGGGGGAGGAGGGGGGGGGACTTGACACTATACTAAGCACCAATCAAGTTTAAAAATCTCTCCATCTTTCGGAAGCTGTACTCGTTATCAAAAAATACCATCTACGCACCATATACAAACAATTCACACTTCATTTTGTCACCCAATATAAGTTTAATTACACCACAGGCACAGAGCACAGGAATCTTTAGTCCACGGTACACACTAAGATACACTTTTTATCATATCCACGCATCAAGTTCATACAGGTAACATCGTTCACCCATTTAATACATTTGTTTGAAAATTAACATATTTGTACCACCGCTTACATATGCCAAATTATTGTCGTATTGTTCCCTTACGAGTACAGAAATTTCAGGCACTTGAAAACATATTTTAGACTGAATAGTGACCAGTAACACTGAAACGGGTGAACACTTCGCCTGTTGAATTGGTAACTAATTGTCGAAAAAAAAAAAAAATAAATAATAATACAAAAACAAAAAAACAAATGCTAAGCTTTACGACGGAATCGCTTGCTTATGTGCGTACATGTCACGCAAAAATTTAGAAAAATAGGGTGAATTTGTGAATCCGTAAGGTATACCGTTACGTTTTTTTAAATGCAACAATCAAATAAGTACATACAAACTTAACTTGATACGTAAAATGAACAGATATAATAAAAGAGAAAAAAGAAAATACAAGTAGTATACATTTCTGCAATACATAAATTATTAAAAAAAAAAAAAAGAAAAAAAAAGAAAATCGTTTGACTAGTTCTTGAACTTCGCCCAGTTCATCAAAATAGGAGATTCGAAATTTTATATAAATAAATAATATACAAATTAACACGTATAAATACACAATAAATAAAGCGGTGTCTGAAGGATTCACTCCAAATCTTAGAAACTTTCGCCAGCGTCACATATCATTCAATTCTATACGCTACACAGTAGTTTCAACTCCGCGACCTCCTCCATAGCCATTGAAAGCAGGATTAACACCACTGCGTAAAACAAATTAATTAAAAAAAAAAAACCTAAGATAAGTATTAATTGATTTGGCATATTTCATGTTTTTTTTTCTTTTCATTTTTTTTTTTTTTTTTTTTTTTTTTTTTT
>FIZR01030360.1:0-55223 GCA_900060175.1 Ferrisia virgata
TTCACCTTTTTTTTTTTTTTTTTTTTTTTTTTCCCATTAAGAACTACGTTTTCACGATGGTCGCATAGCCGAAATGCCTTACGACAATTTTTCCGCCCGAATCTCGCTTACATTATAGTGTATAATTGTAACATGTACCATGTGCCCTTACAGCCTGATATACTCGTAGACGCGGTATATTTTCAGTTACACTTGACATAACGTGGGCTGGATGCATTAGTAATGCCCTATTGTGAGCACATATTTTACGAACTTGCGTCTGACATCGTAAGGTTCGAATCGAAACAACTGTATACATGTGTAATTTTAGGGTACATGCGATAATGTGTATATACATATGTGTAGATGTACGGTGCGTGACTATCCATAGCGCACGGGCAATACTATGCGTAGCGAGAAACATTTTGTATGTATTTACAAACGCTAATCAAGCTTTGCTTACGGGACTTGTCGTTTTAAGGTTTTGAAAACTCAAATTTCGGAACGTCTTACCGATTCGCCGTGCGCCCTGGTCGCCGGTATGTTCGGCTGGACTGGCAATATGGAACGTTTGGCAATGGCCAATGCACACCAGAAAACGGAGGATCCGCAACGCGAGTATTATATGAAACAGAAAAAAAATTTAAAAATCAATCCTAAACATCCCATAGTGAAGGACTTATTGCGTCGAGTTAAAGATGATCCCGATGATCCTAAAGCGAAAGATATCGCCTTAATGATGTTCAGAACGGGTAAGTATTCGCTAAATCTTATACCGCGCCGACTAATTTCATTGTAAGTATGTACATATTCTTTTCGTTGCTTACAGCGACATTAAGGTCCGGTTATATGGTTCAAGATTCGTACGAATTCGCTCAAGCTGTAGAAGTTATGATGAAACAAACATTAGGCATTCCTTCAGATGAAAAAGTGGGTATTTTGTGTTTAATTCTTCAATCTTATTCGTTCCTTTAGCAGCAGGTGCGACGAAAAAATGTGCTGATCTTTGTCGTGTGCAGGTCGAAGACTTTGATGATGACGACGACGAAGCGGATCCTAGCGGTAACGTCTCAGACAAAACACCAGTGGACTCTGGCGAAGTCATTCCAGAAACTGAAGCCGACGACGAAGAAGAGCACGATGAGTTATAAGACTTACCATCTCCACTTGCTAACTGCAGCGTAACTTTTTCGTAGTCATATCTCGTATACGTAAACGTATTACGAAAAGCGGCCTCGCGATTCCTGATCATTTCATTTGTACCAGTACTATGCAGGCAAGCCTGTCGCTTGTTCTACGTAATTTTCGTTTATAACTTCTTCATCTGTCTGATGAACGTAATTTCGTCGCTCCGTGCGAGAATTTTGTGCTGTTTAACGCTGATATATACAAAGATCGCCAGCTATTTACCTCCATTGATCCTAATTCGTAATCATATGTTTTATATTCGTTCGTTGATAGCGTTGTGTCTTTTATTGTTCTTATTTATCAATTTTTCAACTCAAATTTCTCATAGCTGTAAATTGGATATGGGTACCTTTTGATTGTTGCGTTACGCGGAGCTGCTTTTCTTTCAACGGATTTTAATTTTTATACTGTAAAAAATGTGAGATATTTGTAATTTATTTATTCTCATCTATTCATTAGGATATGTTTTTTTGTTACTCGTTCCTTTCAAAGTGATAGCGTAGAAATTGATTTTTTATTTATATCTGTACGTGTGTACATAAATAAATTGAATTTTTCTTTACACAAACTGATTCCCAACTCGTAATCGTAATTCACACGATGTATTAGCCTCTTTCACTTCGCGTCATAGTTTGCTTATGCAGGTTTGAGTAATCCAAGCGTCCGAGCTAGGGGGAACACACACGTGGTTGCGTTCTGCTTTCTTGTTTTGTTGTTTATTCTGCCCGAAAATCAATTTCTTATATTCTTTCTTATTAAATTAGGTACGCGTACTCTTCGACCATGCAGTGAATCAATATCTACGAATCACACACTTTGCTTATAATATAAGGTCGATCAGGCTAATTGTGAACACGGGGTAATAGGGTCGCCAAGTCTTTAATTGAAATATACTACTCAAATAATAATAGTTGAGTCAAATTTCAAAAATTGTAGATTTCAACGATTAACTGGTAATCAACTTGGAATAACTGTAACTCAAACTATCTTTCATCATGACTTGAAACTCAAAACCTGAACTGAAATTGAAAGAACTTCAACTGATTAATAACTGGAACCTCGACTCGGCCAAACAGTAACTTAATCGTAACAATAACTTGAATAATAAGAGTTTTCTATCCTTGGAAAAATGATCCAATGAAACCAACATGAAATCTACTTTCCAATGGTGTGAATGTTTCCCCTTAATTTTCCGATCAAATCGGATTAATTATGACTCAAATTCTGAATTTAGGCTTTCTCTTTCAAATTTCAAACACGTTTAACCGACTTCATCAGGAAAAATATTCAACGGATCTAAATAACAATTATACCATTGTAAAGCTCGTTAAATTTCCCGCCTAGTAAACAGACAAAAATACAGGGTCGTCGCGATGAAATTCAAGTTATAAAGTAAAAACCACGTTCAAATGTATGATCACGTAACCACAGTTCCAATTGCATATTTTGCCGCTAATTGTTGCTCGCTCAAATACTTTAAACGCTACCATAAGTGACACACTCGTCTTATTGAATTGAGTATTGCGTCTTTGGACAGGCCATAGAATTCTCTTTCTAATGGTGTAAAATTCGCTCACTAATTTTGGTAATAAATTGGTTCAAATTAAGTCTACACTCGGAATTTCTACATTTTTTCTCAGGTTCGTCTTTACTGAGGAATCTATTAAACGAATTGAAATTTCAACTGCGCCACTGAAAAGCTCTTTGAATTTACTACCAAATTCCGGTATAAAAAATTATGGTTGTCTCGATGAAATTAGAAATAGAAATGAAATAATGTAAAAATATATAAGCTCGTGTTCGCCATTCCAACTGCGTATTTCTCCACCAATTATTTCGCGCTCAAATATTTAAAGCTTTATTGTGATAGTTATTCTGATGGTGTCGATAAAACTGCCATAAAATATACTTTTCGAGAGTGTGCAAAAATTCCTTAATTTTCAGTTTAATCTGGCGTATTAATTACAACTTAAATCGCTGTTTTACAGATTTTTTCTGATTTTCCATCACTATTTTTCCAAAAATGACGACATTGATGAAATTAATTTTAGGTATTTTTGCCTGTAAGGCAATATGTGATCATTTCAACCCTTAATGATCACACAGGCCTAGAATATTGTTGAGAAATTATGCGGAAAAGAGATGAAAGCTAGCGGACTATCTCGTGGACCAGGCTGGTAGTCCGCAAGGTTGACTCTAGTTAAATTTAAGCGAAAAACCACTACTGTGAGCTAATTTCGAATTTCTAATGGCAATGTGTGCATTAGGCCGGCACGATATTCTAAGATTTTAATTTATGGAACATGTAACATTGAAAAAAAAACGCAATCGCGTGTAGAAAAAACACATACATTTTTTCATGTTTTGAAAAATGGCCAATGAATGACAATATTTATTAGATTAATTTCAGGTATTCTTGTATGTAAGGTAGTAGGTTTGCGATCATTTCAACATTCAACTCTTAATGATCACATAGGCCTAGAATATGTTGAAAAATTATGTGCAAACGAGATTACAGTTGGTGGACTACCTCATGCACCAGGGCTGGTAATTGGCAAGGTTGACTCTATACATTTCCTGATGTATGAAATTACTTTAGTCTGCAAAATTTTTAATTCTGTGTCACACTTCTGTAGATATGATCGTAATTCTCAATTATTTGTAAGACAACTTAAAACAATGAGGTATAAACAAATGAAACGTTTCAATCAAGTGTGTTGATTTTTTCTACATTTCGTACTGGCTTTATAGAAATTCAACCATCGTAAAGTGGATTTCATGATGGTTTCATTGAACCATTTTTCATAGAAATCGGACCAGCAGTTCGCTTAAAATAAGGTATAAAGCATACAGTCGTTTTTCTTTAAATTCATACAGAGTCAACCTTTTGCGGACTACCAGCCTGGTCTATGTGAGGTAGTCTGCCAACTTTCATCTCTTTTCCGCATAATTTCTCAAAAATATTTTAGGCCCATGTGATCATTAAGGGCTGAAATGATCACATACTATCTTGAAGACGAGAATACCTGAAATTAATTTCATAAATGCTGTCATTTATGGAAATTAGTGGTGAAAACTCGTAATTTCTTGTATAAAAAAAACTTCATGCGCGAATAACGAATAAATATAATATTTCCATCAATTACACCGATGAGAAATATACATATTATAGAATTATTAAATAATCAATCAATTAATTAATCCTACAAGTCAGAGAAATAATTCGTAGTATTCGTAACGTCTTGTGTACATATTATATTTACTAGTAAAAAATAAAAATTGAAAAAATAATAATGTTGCATGGCGCGAACATCGATCGCCTACAGTGTGCATGCAGCTCCGAACAACCGTCGTAAATACCGGTTCGGAGCAACTTCGGAGTGCGTTATCAAAGGTAGTCCGTGGTGCAACGCGAACTACCTCAGTACGTTGACTCTACTGTTCACTGTAGTTGCGCATTCTCGAGAATCCGACGGACTTCGGTGAGAATAGTTTACACATTGTTTACATTATTTTTCAATGGGCGTTTTCTTGATTACTTGATCAAGTTATATCACTGACTGGTGTTATGGAACCGAAATGATTACATCGGATTGATTTCATCGACTACAAAGCCATCGCGATTGTATCGTATTACTTTACGTCTCTTCATTCGGTATTTCTGATTTGTCCGATCTCTGAACCATTAAAAACGATCAGAGTACATTGAAAAGTTTGTTGGTTGAAAATTGGTGGTAAGAACGGAGACAGGCCTCGTTGTATTTCTATTAGTGAAATTAATGAAAGTGATCAAGTTTGTTGGTAAGTTATATATTGCCGAGAAGTGGATCATTTATCATTTGATCGGATTTCATTCTTGTCTGAACATGTGATTACAAATTTTATTTCATTTTCAGAAATTGCACGGTTCCGTCTTATTCGCTTTCAACGGTGTATAGAGCCATGAATTACGGCCGAAGAACACCTAGTGTCGGAACTCCGTCTATTTATTCTCACGTGACGTCCAGATCAACCGCAAATTTAAAATCATCAAGATCTCTGAAATCGTTGAAAATTCCTTGGTATCGACGTCCAATTCTTCAGGATGCCTATTTTTTGGACATTCAAAGAGGATCGTTACTGGTCGCTTGTTACTCGTTGGTAATGTATGCAGATTCAGTACGAGCTGCTACGAGGCGCTGTTTCTCGATTCGGTCGGGACCGCTTTGGTCGAAAGTACGAAGCGAATTCCTTGACTGTCGTTGTGATAATCGTTTTGTTGTGTACGTTACAGTTTTTAAGTATCTTTACGGTGGCTCAGTCAATTTTCGACGTTTATTGTCTGGCTATGGCGGCGCCAGGATCAAGTCATTATGGTTATTACATTATTAGCTATCAGTTCGTGTATGTGGGCAGCGCTTGGGGTGAGTACCTACTACCTACCTACTGCATACTCGATGATGACCACTATTCGATGTAATGTCGCTTCTCGAAGCCGTAATTTACCTGCGTACTCGAAACATGAATTTTGATTTTAGTTAGAAATTTATTGATACTGTTCGGGTTGTTCTCATTGGTCGCCGGCGTTGTAATTTTCGTCGCCAGTATTATACTGATCAACGCTTTGCGAAAGGTACGTGTAAATTCGTTGGTTCATATTCTCGAGGTTTTTATCGCCTAGTGATTTGATTTTATCTTTGTTTATAATCGAAACTCGATGCTTGTTTGCGTGCAGGAGTTTGAAAAAAAAATCGTAGCGTGGCTGTATACTTTCGCGGCGTTCACCATTTTCAGATTCGTTGCTTGGGTTTTCGTATCCATAGTCAACGATCAAATATTTTTCTACAACATTACCACGCTGTTATTGTGGGGTTGTTTTACAGCGTTGAACGTGTACGGCTGGCTGTTGGTTTACTCTTTGTACTTGGAACCGTCGGATCTGTCGAAGTTGGAAGATCTAGCGCATCTGCGGGTAAGTTGATTGATCCGTTGCCTGCGGACTGTCTTCTCTGGCCAATTCGCTGGTTCGTAGTATACTTTGACGAATACGCCCGCTAATAATTGGTGTACGTATTCTTTTCGCCTCCCAACAGACGCAACTGTTGGAGGCAAACAGAATGCACCGAACGTTATTAGTCGCGTTTACGTTACGATGTTCACGAACGTGGTTTATCGAATTTCAGTTTCATCGTATTAAACGAGGTCAGCCCATCGAAAGTACGGCAATGGCTGAAAATATATCGGTCATTTCGTTTCGTTACAATTAGACAGCATACACGAATGACGATTTCTTTACTGTAAATGTTATTATTACTGGTACTCGCTGGAATGCGAGTGCGCGCTTCGCTGCTTAAAAAAAAAATGAGATCTCGGTCAAGAGTATGATTCGAGAGTGTAGTTACGAATAGACACGTATCTGTCGTTGTATTTCATCGCTACCGATACAGTCGTACGAGCGAGCAATAAGCGGCAGCTAATCGAATATTTTTCGATACAAAGTCATCTGACCGCTATCTATATTTTCAGATGGGCACGATGAATTCGTTGAATGCTTCCACCACTCATTCACTGGCCGGATCACGACCAACTACACCGCACAGCACTGTTTCAACCGCACCGGCCGTATAATCACTTTGTATTTTCTGTCGAAAAGCTGGTAGTTTTGACGTAGTTATTTGTTGCATCGCTTATCGATTACTCTCTTTTTAAAACGATTTTTTACTTTTTTAATCTGCGTAGAATTTATTCGCACCCTGTTCCGTCCACCTTATTTTATTAAGTTTTGTTTTATTTTACTTTTTTTGCAAGTTTTCTGCCATCTCGACTTTTGTAAAACGCGTAGGTTAGTAGGTTGGTGGTAGGTAGGTCTACGTACACTAGGTAGCTGGCCAATCGTACGTATTTACCGACAATTATCGAAACGCGGATTATGGTTTTCTACGCTACATTCAATTGCGTTGCGTTCTCGCATTACGTTTAGAATTATTTTCCAACCTGATATCGGTATATTCGTGGTGGGATTTATTCTGTAGCGTGTTGACTAAAGATTTGTTGTAGAACTAACGTTATCTTTCTTTCCTTCCTTCGTTCCTGTTCTCTCTCTCTCTCTCTCTGTCGTAAAATTTTCATCCTAACTACGCGTATTAATTTTTTGAACGAGAAATTTTTGACAAAGTAGAGGTACGTATTTTACTTTCGCATCTCGGTACGTTTGTTGATAATTCGATAGTAGAGGCGAACGCAACGACACACGTATACAAACATAGTAATAAGTTATTACGCTTACGTATGAGTTGTTTATGGTACGGTACGGTGCGGTGCGGTAATTTGTGAATTGAACGCGTGGTCGTCGTCGCATTCACTTTTTTCGAGAATCTTCACGTTGTTTTTATTGGCGACATGCATCGCGGAGTTACAGAGGGAAAAAAAGAGGGAAAGGTAGACCCGATTGAAAAAACCGAAAGGTATGAAAGAAAAGAAGAATGTTAACCGGCCTGGTGTACGGTTCGTCGAAGACGGTAGAATAGTTCCGGCGATGCGACGAAAGTACGCGTATTATCGCGAATCGTACATTCTGGCTTGCTTTTCGAATGCGGGTATGTTTTCTTATTGCACGGTTGTAGCGCTTACGCACTTCGTCGTATCGCAAATCGAGTGCTGTACGCGTGACGGTATTTCACTTACCCGAGAATACGATCTATTTCTACTCACCACATCTGCGTAGATCTATCTTGTCCACGTATCGTTTTAAACTCGCCGATTCGAGGTTTATTGATTAAATTCTTAAATATCGTTTAAATTTTTATAAAAACTCGAGTAGACTACCAAGTTTCCATTTTTTTTTTTTTTTTTTATACACTATATGTAATGTACTGAGTATTATATCTTTTGTATTTTTGTAAGAAAAGTATTTTTTTTTACCCGATTGTGTTTTTTTGTTTTTGTTCTTCTCATTCGTTTCTTTTCTTTTTTGTACGCGTGTAAATACTGTATTCGTGAGCAATACTCGCCGTACGTCGTTGTTTAATTTATATTTCAACGAAACAAGTAGCGTTATAACTGATTTTACATATGGCGGATGAGTATTTTAGAAAAACGTAGACGTAGGCCGACGCTGATACGAGTACGTACCATTTGATCGCGTGATGTAGCGTGTACGCGCATACGTACTATCTAGACGCACCTCTCTACCCATCTCACATGATGAAATTAGGTAGGTAAACTAGGTATTAGTAGGAATTTGAAAATGACTAACTGGCTGTTAGCTAGTGGCTGACTAGCGCGTGCCAAATGCTTGTTGAAAATCGGCTAATTATCGCATGCGCGCGTTTGTCAAAAAAAAATACTACCTCAGAGATTGGATATGCTACCTTTGCAACGCCAAGTCCCACCTTGACTCATCTAAACCATTTAACCATTTTCCAACGATTTTTCTCCCACTACAGCAGTTTTTTCAGTTGTTCTTAAATATCTTCATTTTTATTTCTTATTCTTGAAAAAGAAAAAAAAAAAAAAAAAAAAAAGCAGAAACAGTAGAAGGGGGAAAAGGTTTTTCAGTTGTTTTTAAATATCTTCATTTTTATTTCTTATTCTTGAAAAAAAAAAAAAAAAAAAAAAAAAACAGCAGAAACAGTAGAAGTGGGAAAAGGTTTCTGATATCTTCGGGATATTGAAAGGACTGTACTACATCTATTCTAAATGAAATTTCATCAAAATCGCATTTTTCTCTGATTACTTTAAAATGCCGATTTCAAAAAGTGTGAGAAATAACGTTTTTCTGGTCTCCCTCAAAAATAACGCGATGCGGCAGATTGAAAATCATTATCGTCGGCTATTTCGGATAAAACCATAACACCTATTATCGAACTCGTTTGTAATGAAAGTTTTTCACAACTTTCGAGAATTTTTGGTTGAATTTTACGGGTTAGAATGCATGCAAGCGCGTTACTTTGAGGTCTGTGACAAGGATGTAAGTACATATTTAATCCTACAGCTGTAACATATGTACGTAAGTAAGTAAGTATAAGGAAAACAAAGCAACGCAATCGTAACACTCGTGAAATATCGAAATCATCGTATCAGTGACCATAACGAGTAGTACGAGTACGAGTTCGAGTGAAGAGTACCTAGCTACTTACCTAACCTAGCCATTCATACTCAGCAAACTAACGTAAGAGAGTACTAGATGCTAGAGAAGTAGAAAGCTAACGCCGAGTATCCTTCCAAGTATGGAGCGATAACGCGACCCGCACGCAGATCGATTGTACAAATAGGTTTTGAAGAAGGAGGTATACGGAAATGTTGGAAATCATTCGTTTAACTTCAATCAAAAGTTTCTTCTTCTTTTCTTCTTCTTTTCTTTTTTTTTTCTCAATACTGCCGCCATAATGCCGCGGACCTCGAGTACAATTACAGCATGTGTTCAGTGTAATGCGTAATGGTATGCGTATGATGGTCTAAGGATCTAAAAAGTAAGTACCATACAAGTATATGTTTTGGCGCACTCGAGGTTTTCTCTATTTTTTACGAAATTTTCCACACTCCGCAGAATTAAAAAAAATCCCTATTTTTCCGAAGTAAATAGTTTGTTATTTTTAGATGAAAAATAGGCCATTTCCTCGTAATTTTTTGTAAAGTGAACTCATCAAACTTTTAAATGTTTGTATCAATTTTTAATTTATTCCCTTCATATTTTGTAAAAATCCACTCATTAAGTATTTTCACATTTTTCAACCATTATTGGTAACTCAGATTTTTTGACCTCTGGTCAAGCAACTTCGGTTGCGTGTAATAAATTTAACAAAGATTCAACATCAATATTCCAAAAAATCAAATCAAACTAGATGTATTAATTGATACCTCCTGAAATGAATTTCCCAGCATGTTGAAAAATCATTTATTAAATTTTTAAATGATTATTTAAGTACCTATGCTCGCGGAGATGTCAGCTCCGCGAGCATAGGTACCTATTTTAATTGTTTGCAGCAAGCAGCAATAATACTCGTATTCTTATTACTATGCGCGGTCTATGTTAATTCTAAAAAGTCTATGGTGATAGCTATTTACACTGAAAAGATTTTCATCAAATCGAGCCTTCTGAATAAATATCTTCCGAAAATTATCCTATTGATTGTTGAATTATGGGTGAGCGAAGTAAGTTTTATTCTTTAAATTGATTATTAGGTACGTAGTTTATACATTTTATCATCATTTCCATCACTAACTCATGTCCACCTAATTCGAGTTCTCATTAATTGATTGGGCGAAAGTTTTTACAAAACTAAAATACATTTTACCATTACTTTTTCAGTTTTAAGTAGGTACGAAAATGATAGCTATGCTTCACTTGAAACATTGAAAGTAATCTATTTTTAGTTATTTGTCTATTAGAATCTGATGATTACAAGAAGAACCCTCGTCGTAGTTTCTCACCTGAGATGAATGAAGCTGAAGTACGAAAAAACATGAGAAAGGTTACCTAGTAAACGGATTGATAATATAATGCCGAGTGTTTTTTAATTATTTCACCTTCGATAATACTCGATATAATTCTTTCTAAAGATGCTGGTTGAAGAATTTGCTTCATTTGACAAAGCGTATTCCAGTCCTGAGGAAAAATTTGCAGCTTTGAAGGAAAAGTGTATAGACTTCGCATCAGAGAAACATATATTCGAGAAGAACTATGAATCAACCAGACTCGCGTTGAAAGATTCACATACTCAAACAGTAAATTGTTTTAGTTCAACTTTTTTTTTTTTATTACCTATTATTATTCGATTTATGTCTACAAATGATCGATACTTAGATTCATTGAAAAGGAATTGAACGATTATCGTATAAATTTTATTTATTTTAAGAATTTTTGAAAAATGAACTACGTATGGCGAAGTCAGAATCAAATTTACGGCTGTACATAGATGTACTTGGGCAAAGAGTTGCCCCAACGTGGATTCTAAATGGAGAATTTGACTCTCCAGTTACAAGATGGGCTCTTCCTCTACTTTTCGAACTTAAGCAGGGTGCAAAAATCGTCTTAGATAGACTACAAAAAGAGAACAGTTTACTTGAAATTATAGAAGTGGCTGAAGCTCTCGTCCTAGTATGCGACTCATCATCAAAAACGATACAGTATAATAAAACATCACGCCCCATTATGTTGAGCAATGAAGAATGGGAAGGTATATTCGAAAAAATGGACGCCACAGACCCTGACTATATTAAAGAAATACGAAACTTTTTCATAATTATAATATTCTACTGGGATATGAAATACTATTTTTATTCTTTTTCTTTCAGTGCAGTGGTTCATACGCGGATAACCTGACCCATTTTTACTACCCGCTCAACAAAGATCGTATTTTTACCAATGAAGTTTTTATTTTAGCTGAAAACCTGACTTTTACAGAGGTGAAACGGGTAAGATAATGAAAACCTAGGATAAAATGATTAATTGAATAAAAACTAGCTCGAATGAGAATATTATTGTTTCAGTTGAAGACAATTTTGGAAAGTTTCCCCATTGAAGAAAAATCAGTCAGCTTTATCTATCATAAAGTTGATGGAACGCGATAGAATGTAATTATTATCGAATAATATATGAAGATGAGGGACAAACTCTTTCATTCACTGTGATAAAATTTTTGATCATTTTGAAATGTATAAATAGATATACAAGTTTTAAAATCATGCGTAGTGGCGATGATTTCTAATTTTTAAGATCATAAAATATCTACATGCTTGAGCTTAAAAGAAATGATAAGGTACAGGTTAAAATTATCAATTTTAATGAATTTTCCTTCTCAGCTCCATTTCTTCAACTCAACTGCTTAATTTTATTAGGTAATAAATTTCAAGTTTTTTCCATCAGGTGATCTAGATGAAATCTGATGGAAAATGTGCATCTGTTGCGGGGAGAAAACGTGAATTAAGATGACGATTGATATTTTTCTTGATTAATTTTTGTTACATTTCACGATATTTTGTGGTTATTACATTGTTTTCCAATGCTCTTTGAATTTCCGTGTACTTAAGCTGGTACAAAATTGATACAATTTGAATACGAGTTCAAAATTTTTGATCATTGAACTTCCATGCAAATTGATGGGACTGCGTCACAGAGAGTATGTTAAAATTTGTTTGCTTAAGATTTGAATCAAGCTGGAGAAGAGCTAGAAAGTCAACTGAACCCCGGTTCATGGCCGTCCCCCCTTCCGGCTTTCTTGGAGCACGAGGGGGAAGGGGGAGGTCGCAAACGTGCCAGCAGGAACATCGGCTTCGTGTCAGATTAATGCCAACAGATTATAATCTTACAAGTGTCAGAAATATGTCGTTTATGCATCGCTAAAGTGCCAACCAAAATGCCCATACTTATGGCATATAATTGCGCCCCACTATTGTGTCGTAGAACGTTGACGGTGTATTCTGATTCAAAACTGACGCGGTAATTGCAATGCCTATTAAACTGAGCGCAGCAATCATTATTCCGATTGGTTAAAAATTTTTTAAACAAGGGTCTAATGTGTACTGACTTGAAAATTACGCGTTCACATATGACACCAAACTGACATAGTTTGCGCAGCCGGGTAGTTATAAAACTTGTTTTCTTGCAAAGTTTTGGGAAAATTTAGTACACGGAAAGCTTATAAAATTTTGAGGAATCAGTCGGAAATTTTGAAAAAATTAGTAGGCGAATTTCGAAAAATTAGTTGGTAAATGTGAAACTCGTGCCCCCTCGCCCCGTCCCGCTCCCGTCACATCGCTTCGGAAGGTCACTGGGCACTGGGTATGGTACTTACGTGACTGTAGCACGGCTACTATAGCTATAGCTATGTTAGAGCTACCTAGTACCTTCGTAAGTTTGGCTTTACGCAATATCAGTAACAGCCGCAACAACGTGCACACGTTGCGCATAGCGACATCACCTTGACCAATAAATGCGACCGAAGAAGCGAAGACGATCGCGAACATAGCTACTTACAAGTATACAAGTTCGCCGCATAACAGATGCGTAAGACGAGTAAGGGTGTGTGTGCGTGTACTGTGTGCCTCTGTGGCTTCTTGCCGGCTGGCCGCCTGGCTGGCTGGCTGGCTGGCTGGCTGGCTGGCTGGCTGGCCACCTGCACGTACGTACAGGTCGTACATAATGCGGTAGACAATAACGGCAGTGATTTGCACTCTGCCACCTGTGGTCCGTCATCTCGTCATCGTCGCATCGTGGCTTGAGCTTGATAACGTGACATTGAACTCCGCAAGCGCGACGATGATCTAACAAGTAGCCAGCTACCGCATGCCGCGCGCGTCATTGCCATCGCGTTCGCTCGTCCGATACATAACTACATACGGCTCAATGCGTATACGTACGCAGCTGCTGGTGGTAACTGATCTGGTATTGGCAATCATTTGCTGTTGCGTTTTCACGAGTGATGGAGCCGAGTCGAATACTTACGTATAAGCCTCCCTCCCCCATCATAGGTTTACTGGACGGACTGGTAGGCCATAAGGTCGGCATTAATAAAAAGTAACAGGTTATATAACACAGACGGATGAGTACGCGCAGCCATGGCCACTGGGTAGTCGCGTAAGCGATGCGTGGGTGAATCACGCGTGTAAGTAGGCCAGCGGCGCGGTGCGCGTACGAGTAGCCAGTTTTTCTTGAGCGTGGCAGACATACGTACGAAGATAGGAAGGTAGGTACCTATATGGCACCGCTTGCAGCCGACCGCGACCTACCTAGCAACCTAGCACACATATCTACTCGGTGATGCTGGCTTCGTCGATCATCATCGCTGTCGTCTTTGTGGCGCATTTTAGCGTTTAAGCCGACAACAATAGCGGCATTTGGCTGTAACATGGCGGCGCTGATGCCACCGAATGACAATAACAGCATACATGCTATACTGCGAGTCACGAAAATATTCGGACACGGTGTACTGTGCTCGTAAGAAAATCATCGAGTTTACGCACGTGTTTAGTTCCAGTAATTAGAAAATTTGAGTAAACGAGGATAAAATAAGCGATATGTACAGTACAGTACAGTACAGTACAGTACAGTAGAGGGTGTAAGGAAGACGATGAGTCATGATGCACCTCTGTGTACCTGCGGCTGCGCTGATAATGAAATTAGGTATGGGTCGAAACATTTTTAAACGATTTATGATACAATAATACACGTTGAATCCCATATACGTGTATCGTCTATCAATTTGAAAAATTTTTCCACCCGTCCCTGATTTCACTGTCAGCGCAGCCGCAGGTACACAGAGGTGCATCATGACTCATCGTTGCAGCTGAACGTTTAGGCGTACAGCATCCGCACAATCGAATTGGTAACGATACATCGGCAATTAGGCGATCAGACCATCAGATGACAGACCGTACCGTAGTTTTTACTGAGCAGGAGTGTGGCGTGCGGAGTGTTGTTTACTGTTTACTCGCTTCTGTTCTCGAGTGTACAAATACTCGTAATAGAGTGCCAAGTGCTTCGTAAGTAATGTAAAGAGATGCGGTACCTACTGCTACTGCTATGTATAGGTATAGCGTACCTTACCTACTACACTGCACACGCACACGCACACGCACAGTACATGTATATGTACTGCCTGTCCACCGTACGTAGGTAATTTAGGTAGGTATTGTATAGTACATCGCGTATCGAAAAATACTCGCTAATCACTCACGGGCCAATAAAACGATTAAGAAAAATACGAAAAGAAAAACAAAACAATAATCGATTCGAATTTGATAAAGCGAACAAATAAAAAATAACTTACCGACGAACGTACGATGTGTAATTTCGCTCGTTCGCTGTAATATGTAGCTACTTAGGTAGACCGCGTAATTAATCGAAATTTACGCGATTTTACTAATGCCCAGGTACCTGCCTAGCTGGCTGTTTATGAAGATAGGAGTTGGCACGACGCTACATAGTTATACTTATCCGTGTATACGGTACCGACAGCCTCCTTGTTGGACTTACCTTCAAGTCTGCAGCTTAGTCATTGGCGATGCGAACCAAAATATGAATTGCGACGATGAATTAACGGTCTCTCAGTATCTCAGTATCGTCTATGTGCGTAATGCGTACATAGTAAGACTTTTTCATCATTCAAAACGTCTCGTTCACGAAAAAAAAAAAAAAAAAAAAAAAAAAAAAAAAAAAAAAAAAAAAAAAAAAAAAAAAAAAAAATTGCCCACGATATCTTGATAAATGGATAAGTTGAAGGAATAAATACGATAAATACGTGTAAATAGATCCCTAAAGGCTAACTGGCTAGATAAAAAAAACGAAACGAAAAGTAGCTGATCTGTGTGCGACGCAATAAGTGGTATGGACGTATTTGCGTTGCGTTGAGCACACGGCGGACACCGGTCGTTCTTTTTTTCTTTTTTCTTTTTCCGGCTCCACATGATCTCCGCACCTAACCTACATTTTATCGGGGATTTATGCTTCTCAGACAATTCTAATTCTAACCCCACTACAAAACTTAATCTATACGAAAACCAAAGTGAGTAGACACATTATATTCATTCTGCGCCACCTAGTTTTTCTTTATGTTAACCCCCATTTTTTCAATTCTTGGGAAAAACAAAAATTTACAAATTTCCACATCAATAATTTAACTATTTTTAAGAACGAATGTTAACCATTTTCCCTCATTTCAAAAATTTTCATTTTTTTGTATCCAAGTTTCATAAATTGTCTAGGTATATTTTTTCCAGAATTTTCCGCACGTGATTCCTCAATTTTCTCTCAACTTTACGTGACTCGTAACAGCGCCAAAATCTAGGCAAGAATATTGACCAACTTTTCAAACTAAGTATCTAGCTCTTTAGTCTACGCTTATGGATTCAAGTTTTTGGACCCGTTCTGGGTTCTGGCAGTCTCCCACACACAGAACGTGTAGCACGTCTTCTATGGGACTGGCCTCCTCCACTTCGCACTTTCTACACGTGGCCTCGGTCCTCTTCCTTCTTCGGAGTTGGTAGGATTCCATCTACATTTACGTTATTTACGTGTATTTAGCCGCATGTTTCGGATGCAATTCGGTTGGTGGGTGCTTTTTCAAATTCCAAGTTGCGTACTGACGAATTATGGCGAGGGCCTCTACCTACATCAAATGGTCCGTCGCATTACGTAGCTTGGATTACGGATCAGGTTTTCGCAGTTTAAGGTCGAATGCCATGCCGAGTCGCGCCGCGCCGCGCGTAGCGTACTACTGTAGCAACCATCAAAACAATGATCGCTAGGCGTAGGCGTAGGTGTATACGGTGTGTGTGTGTGTGACCACATCCACGAGTACAACACTACACGACAACAAGTATCTGCACTTTTAGGTTACACTCGTAAGTACATAAGTACTCGTATATGTTGTACCTACCTACCTACCTACCTACCTACCTACCTACCTACCTATACATATCTAGGCCTACACATTGGTAACTTGGTACAAGTACCTGCAGTTAATCTTAGGCGGCGGCGCACTGCGGCGTGACTTAAGTTGAATAATGGTCGTAGTAGGTAGGTAGGTAATTAGGTAGGTACTAAGGGTAGAGGTATCTGTACTGTATTGTATCTCGTATCGGGCCGAATAGCTCGCTAAGTATACGATTACGGGGATATCTGAAGTGTTGAGTCGACAAAACGATGGGACGCGACGCGATGCGATGCGATGCGATGCGAGGTTATGTTTCGATGGGGTACTATAAGGCCATCAGATTATCTAGCTACCTGCTGTAGTAACTAAATACACATACACGCAGTGTGAGTGTACTGTGTAGCCCGGTAAGTACGTGAATATATGTGTATATGTACGTGAACGTCGCGACGAGTATCGGTAGCGAAGAAGTAGCGATTCTCATAGCGCGCGAGTGCGCCACACGTCAATCGAGCTGCTCAATAATATGTTGTACGTACGACGCTACGCTTATGTAACGTGTCTACGACATTAGCCACGCATATTCGCCATCATTCTTATTGTGTATCGCGCGTCGTTCATCGCATACCGTACATTAGTACCTATCAATCTACCTATCTACCTACCTGCCTACCTATTCATCTGCCTAGTTTGTTTTCGAAAAAATTTCAGCGCGTACTCGTATTTTTCGCCGAGCAGTGCGAGCGTGTGCTTACGCGTACGCGTTAAATAATCGTCACATTACAAGCGCCGCGCCGCGCCGCAGTCTTCCCGCTCGTCTGCCTGTGCCAGCCTATCAACCAGTCATCTATACGTATGCCGCGCAATACTTGCAGCCAAGGTACACAGATCCAAATTTCACGCGCAGCTTAGGTACGTACTGACAGCGTTCATTCGTTATACCTATTATACACACACACACACACATACGCGCGCGCGTATGAGCCGGGTACTTATATGTACGCGTGCGTTGTTACAATCGTCCATGAAACGTATGTGTGGGCTGAGCCTGTTCTGCACTTACTTATCGACCCCTGTACCGTGTGCCGGATCCGCAGCAACGTTACGAAAAGTTCGCAACCTCGGCGGTCGAAGTCACGTCGCTTTCGTATCGCTTCGTTGATGCTACTCGCCATTCGTGGAATTGTTAGATGTACGTCTGTCTGTCTGTCTGTCTGTCTGCTTGTTTGTTTGATGCATAGAGTTCCTAATACCGCTGCCTCAGTACCAGTAACCACAACAATACAACCTGCACACTAGTACCAGTATTTTTTGGTAAGTATACAAGCCTCAGCCTGCCAGCCTCTGTTGGTACACGGGTACATAGACATGGGGCCGTGGGCGCAGTGCACAGTGACAGCGCCCAGCGCGACTAACACGCAACGCAGGCCCGCAGGCCCGCACGCCCGCACGCCCGCAGGCCTACGCCTAGGTACAATCATCAGTCTATGTGTAGCTCTCTAACTAGTACGTCTAGTTCATTGTTCGTGTTGTGTAGGTCTAGCTAGGTAGGTAGGTACCTGTGTAATTTGTCTTGCCGATGCCGAAACATCGGGTCACTTCGCGTCACGTGGTCACGTCATGTCAGCCCGATGAAATTCGCCATGTCGTGTCAGGTCGTGCTGTACCGTGTTCACGTGACGCGTACGCCTGCGCCTGCGCCTGCGCCTATAACGTATTTCGCTTTACGCGCATTCCATCGTCGAGGGTAAAAAATTTTTCATATCGAAGCTGAGGTATAATAACGTCGAGTACGCACGTTTATCGCGCCATTTATTTCTATCACAATTTGAAGTAGAAGTAGACCTACCTACGAATCGCGTATTGGTTTTCTTTTTCTTCTGTTTCCGCCTCGCCTATATACGAGTATTTACAACCTTAAGGATAAGTAAATAGGTATACCAGGTAATTTCGTGTACTCGAACCATTTATTACCAATTTTCCTATTCCTAATGGCTCCCAAGGGACGCGCCATCTACACATATATTATACGGAGAAGTATTCCTACTTATATATATATATATATATATATATACACACACACAGAAATATACGTATATATCAGTCGAGCTGGCATCACCAAAAGTAACGAAAACGGCACGACCACATACATAGCACATTATTCGCGTTTCTACAAAAGTATGGTACGTGTAAGGGTTAGAGAGCGTGCAACGCTGTGCGCATGCGTGGTAACCAGCTTGCTGTGCAGAAAAACGCGAGGAAAAAGATGCGCGAGCGTTTCGCTCGAACCTTTATACCGCGTAGAAACCGAATAGCGCGTGTCTCTAGGTTCAGTACTAACGTACGCGTATTTACTTAGTCGCACTCGCAGCCCATTTCTTCATTTACGCACGTGGTATGTACATATATAGAGTGTCAAACGTGTGCCCAGCGCCCAACGGTGTCGTCTCAGCTTTTTGTTGGGTCCAAAGACGCTCCTCCTGCCCCTTGTCCACCTTATTGACGCTCTACTGGCACAGGATTGGGATTTACGAGGTCATTTGTGACTCGGACGACTCGAATCACGGATCATGGATCGTACTTCAAAAACTGATTGGAACGCGGATCGTAATTTTTTTTTCAAAACGCAGCCTGCAGTGATTTCCTGATCTAGGCTAATTTCAATTTTACCAGACTTTTTAGCCTCAAGCAATAACCACACCGTCGTGATCTGATCGTGCAGCACAAGCTACACTTTGACAGATAAATTGATCCGGAAAAGTCACGATTTCAGGAAAACGAATCGGATCAAATCACGAACCATACGAAAAACTGTATCCGAATCGCACGTATCGCGGGTCATTTTAAAAAAGGACGATGCAAAGTGATCCGAATCGCGGGCGTTATTTCCAACGCCTGTACTGGCAGAGTTCGTGGAAGAGCAGCTCGCGGCCACTCTTCCTGCCATAAACTGGTGGTCCAGCGAACGCACGACACCACTGGTACTGCCCAGTCGACTAGGGTACTTACTTACGTTTTTAGCGCGGGTGCCTCGGTTGCTTCGCGACGAACCGAAGGGCAGGCGAGCATTACGTGACGCGCGTTTTGCCGAAACCTTGCGAGTCGGTCAAAGTTCACTGGTGACTTGGCCTGTGACGAAAAGTTACGTACAGAAACGGCGACGCCCCCGCCGATTGCCCGGCTCAGCGGAAAGTCCGCAATCAGCTGTCGAGACCAGTTGCTGCTGGACGGCGGACCGAAGTTTTTTCTCCATCGGCTCAAAAGGTCGCAGCCCAGCGCACCCGGCACACGACACGAAGATATGCGATGCGGGGCCAGCCACGCCGCAGTGTCGCAACTGCCGCCGACGTGCACCCACTTCCACTGGCAGCAGATCATACGCCAGAGGTACCCAGCTTCAAACGGTGGCCGCCGCATCAGCGTACGCGCCGTTTGTTGCGAGTCTCTTTCCCAATCGACGAATGATCCTCCGAGTCGAGTCGAGTCGAGTCGAAATTAGTTATCCGGCGACGCGGGGGTAGAGATTATCGCAATTATTTAACGAAGCGACGCGGTTGACCATCAAACAAAATGCTATAGTTACACTCGTTGAACCTAGTTTACAGTTGAAGCGGACAAAATGTGCGTAGCCTATACCTCGTACCAGTCAAGTCAGTTCGCGATGTTTTTTTACTTACGCGTGTTATTGACTGAATTCGTACTTGCTACGTAATCTAGGTGTGCACGTGCACGGTGCACGTATTTAGCGAATTTCGAGTTCCGAGTTTCGACATCGAGATTCGAGAAGCGCTACATCTTGTCGCGTCGCGTCGTTGCGATTGTATTTCGCGGTCAAGAATTTTAGAAATGTTTTTTTCTTCTTTTTTTGTTTTTGTTTTTGTTTTTGTACCGTACTCCGCGTACGTGTATGTACTTTTACACTTACGTTGCACGTATAGGCTTATCGTATACGCGGGTGCAGGGAAGATAGATCGCCAGGTAGGCAAGGTACACGCTACACAGAGCTACACACTTGGGTACAGAGGAACACGCATTTAGGTACACATGGTCGTGGTTCGTTTGCCTATTAATTTTCGAATTAAAATTAATAGGCAAACCGAAGCAAACACTTTATCAAGGTGCGCTCGTGTAATTGATTCGATACAAACGTAGCGTATAAGGTAGTTAGGTGTGTACGTACTACTCAGGTAGAGCAGCTAACAGGTACACCACGAGCACAGCGTATTCATTTGACAGTCGTACTACGAGTATACCTATCACCTGTGTGGCTAGATAGAGCTGAACACGTCGTATCTACCTATCTACCTATCTACCTATCTACCTATCTACCTATCTACCGTAGAAGCGAAATCGAATCGGCCACATCGGGTTAAGCAAATGACTCGCGTCGCGTCAGCAAAATGGAGATTTGTTTGTCGCTGGTGCACGGTGCACCGTGCACCAGCGACATATATTCGTACGAAGTGAATATTTGCAAACGAACAGATTAAGCCGATAATTTTTCACAATTATCGCAATTCTGATGAGGGCGCTGCGCGGTGCGGCACGGCGCGCCGTTTCGCCTTCTTTCGTCCAGTCGCGTCGCGTTCCTGTTGATAAGGACAGGAAGAAGGCGAAAGCGAAAGTCACATTGCTAGCTGATAGCTGTGGCAGTAGCTGTAGCTGTAGCTGGCTGAGGATAGGCAAGTACTACTCGTACAAATCAACAAGTGTGCCTAGGGTGCCTACTGCCTAGACCTACACGAACACGAACACGAACACGTACACGTACACGTACATTACACACGCGTATGTGGTACATTACGTATGCAATTGTTCGGTTATCGCCTATTTAGCGCTTATTTGGGTACCGATACGCGTACACGTGTGTGTGTGTACATGCAACGTACATCTGATCTACTTTTGCATATATATATATATGTATGTTGAGTCGTACAAGTACACATAGCACAGCTAGCTCTAGCTCTAGCTCTAGCTCTAGCTCTAGCTAGTACGCGCGCTGGTTAAAATCATCGCTCACATACCGTGCCTTTAGTCCTCTACTAGCTAGTGGCTGCAGTTGTCTGTCTGGCTGAGCCTACAGTTAGTGCGTTTGCGTACAGCGCGATTTTTAATACCTATTTCTTTACTTCTTTGCTTGTTCAATCAGTTTCCAGTTGTAATGTGTGCATCCACATTACCTACACGTATAATCTGATGTAACACCAATGCCAATGCCAATGCCAATGCCACGTTGCGCCACGCCGCTCCTTGCCTCGCCTTGCCTCGCTCCGTTTCGCTTTACTTTTTCAGCAATGAAGTCGTCGCTCGTGTTCACCCTCTCGCCAGACATTTACAGCGTATTTTCACGCATCATCGTCATCGTCATCGTCATCGTCATCATGTTCACCACCAGCCCGGTCGCGATCGCATCCAGTCAACATTCCCGTATCGATGGTATGTATCGGCCAATAGGTCCGCGCCGGGCTTCGTCCTACCTACACACACACACACACACACACACAAACTTATACAGATGCGTGATAGTGTACGCTACGCTCGTATAAAATGTTGCATGGCGTATACTTTTTCGCCTGCTCGTCAACGAGGATCAGGTCCTCCTCCCAATCCTAACCTCGGCTAGAAAAAATGGAATTTTTGTAAAAGAAAAAAAAAAAAAAAACAAAAAAACAACAACAAAGAAAACAAAACCAAAGAAAGACTTTCGGGTCTAAAACATTGTGTAAATGACTCGAATATCTTCAAAAATACACAGTTCTCGATGCTTATCGAAAACATCGTGTTTTCCAAAATTGTCGAGAGATGTTCACATTTGCGACTCGCGGCGCCCATCCTTCACTAACCTACTCTCTTTACTCGCGAGTTGTACCCACTTCTCTATACGGTACGTATAGAGAAGTGGGTACGTTGGAGCGCAAAGCGAGGCGAGGCGAGGCGAGGCGAGTACTTTACTCGCCTCGCCTCGCTGCTTTTGTTATGACGGTAGCGGTAGCGGTACTACCTGCGAGTATAATCGTCTACTCGCCTAACATTTTAGATTTTGACGAAACCTTTGGGATGAGTGGTGGTGCTTAGGGCCACGGTACGCGATTATACTCGCCTACTGTTCGTGTTCGAAGCGAGCATGCTGACGAGAGCTCGCTTATCGCATTTTAGCGACTCAGCCAGCGGTATACCGCGCGGTACGTAACTGCCTCGCTTCGCGCTCTAGCCCACCCCCTCCCTATACGTATAACGCTGCGATTAATTACCGCCGAAGAAACCGAACTTCGATGTCGACAATTTTTCGACCGCCAACGACGTACGTGACGTCCAAAATTTTCCCCGCTCCTGTACTCGCATTTTTGGCGCGTACTTCTCGGCAGCTGCGTACTGCACAGTTGTTAGCTCGATGCGTTCGGACGCGTACCATACGGCTAGTCTTATATATAGGTAGGTAGGTAGGTAGGTAGGTACTACCTACTTGGTACCTCCACCTATGCTCGTATATACCTAGACTTACGATTACTGCGAGCTTACACGCTCCGAGCGCAACTACATAGTAGCTACATATGTACGTACCATACGGTACGTGTAATTAGCGATTGCAGAAGCGGAATCGCCCCCCACGCCCACGCCCATGGACGACGGCCACCGATGCGCTAGACGATGCGAGAAAGGCGCACCGTCGTTACTTTGTTATTTCAAATTCCAACTGGAATCGTACTACACGATGAGCAAAGCGTGTTACCGCTGTCCGTACAACCGGACCGATTGCCGCCGACCGGATTGCATAGCCGCCGACGGAGTATCCAGAATTATTACCGTCGTCAATCGACGATTACCCGGACCAAGTATACAGGTACGACGCGACAACGTACTCGTTAGCCGACTACCCGCGCTAGCCTACACATATACATACGTACATATGCATGTACCTCTACCAACCAACCTACCTACCTACCTACCTACCTACTTACCTGTACGTATGCTACTACACGACTACGTCACGTATTACTCGTTACATGCTACAGTTCTACACGCAGTAGGCCTCTGTATACGGCTGGTGCCTTTTAATTTTCCAGCCAGTTACCACCAGTGTTGGTGGGTGGGGCGGTTGTGAAAAAAAGTCGCGAAACGATGTCAAAAGAACGAACGAACGCGTTTGACATCGTTTCGCTTCTCTAAATTTTTTTTTTTTTTTTTTTTTTTTTTAAATTTTTTTTTTTTTTTTTTTTTTTTTGGCCGGCTAGCCGATCTTTTTTGTAAATTTTGAAATTTCAAACTAATTGCGGAGGAGAGGGGTAAGGAGAGGAGAGAGTCACGTTGGAGACTTGAAATTTTTACCACGTACGAATGGATGGCATCGTTTCGCGGCGACTATTTTTTCGCCATGCTTTGCCTCTCGGCCGGCGTTAAAGGTTAAATTGTTTACTTTGTTTGTACACTTTGTGTTGGTGTACGTATGTTAGGTACTAGGTACTAGGTACTAGGTACTAGACAAGTAGGTAGGTAGGTAGGTAGGTAGGTAGGTAGGTAGGTAGGTAGGTAGGTGCAAGTTTTCACGCATCGCCATAACCCTGGCCACTCTAATTCCGTACTGACGTAGGTTTGCTTAGGAGATTCGATCGTAGTGGACGTAGTGAACTCGATGCTGGAGGAAAGCACTTCGATTCATTGGCACGGTCACCACCAAAAATACACTCCTTACATGGATGGCGTACCTTTCATTACTCAATGTCCGATCGTTTCGGGAACAACCTTTCGATACGTTATCAATGCGACGCACGTCGGTAGCCACTTCTGGCATTCGCATACCGGTGAGTGGTACTCGCGTTCGTATTCGGCCAACTGTAAAACTTGAACCGTTGGTTAAAGGGTTCGGTTATTAATGATGATGATCACCAGGTACTCGTGGATAGTAAATAGTAAAAGGGCGTTCTAACGGGCCAACGTAAGTTAAGTAATACGTAAGAGTGACTGAAATGCTGAAATGCTGAAGCTGACGTCAGCGCCCACGCCAACGTACGTACCGTACTCCTTTACCCCTCCCCCTCTCCCTCCCCCGGGACATCCGCAAAATGTACGCGTAGCTAAATACTCGTATACGTACGTGTATATGGTGCGGCCCCATTCTCTCAGTAGGCCTCTCTACCCCTGAAGCCACCTTAAGTATGCCAAAATCAACGTTGTTTCTTTCGACTCGCATTTATCGCGTATTACGAAAAATCCCGAACCTACTAAGACTATGCGTATGCGTGTATTTTTGGATAGCCCGGAATCTCTACTTTCTGAAAATGCGTTCGGCCAGTCCAGAAATTTACGAATTGGCAAAAATCGATTTTTTGGGCGAAAAATTTAAACCGCTCTCATTTTTACTCTCGCGTAGCTTTTTTCGTAATTTTTGCATATTTCGGGCATTACGGCTCGCTTTCTCTGGTTTTTTCAAACGGCATTCGTTTTCAGGCATATTTAGTGATTTTGCAACGGCCTTGACGCACACTGTGCGGTGAAATTTTTATGTCCGCGTTCGAATCACAAACAGTAGGTAAATGACGCCGTAATACAATCATCGAATAGTCTACGTACTTTCGCGTGATGTACTCGGTTTTTCGCGAAACTGATTTTCAAAGTCGTTACTTACCTACCTACCTACCTATACGTAAAAATGCAAACAAAAACGTGACCAAACTCGAAAATATTTTCAAAAAAAAATTTTTAACTCGGCCATTTTAGTAAAAATTGAGCGAATTCCAAACTTTTTAATTCTATTTGTAGCCGAGAATACGCGAATCATGTGAAATGATTTGTTTTGAATTTACTCGTTTCAAACCGGTTCTAGCTTCGCTCGAAAGTTGAATCAAAAATTAAAAATTCGCAAACACGTCGCTTTTACGCTAATTTTGTCTCGTAAAACTCGAATCTTTCGTCAGTTCTAAGCCAACCAGTTTTTTGAGGCGAAAAAACTAACCCAAAATTCGTGATCAGCGTTCAAATTTAGTCCGCCCTGAGAAACGAGAATTGGCAGAATGAAAAAGCCAAGCTCGGATCCGTGTTCAGCGGGTCAAACTACCTCGATTTAGACACCTCGCGCGATAATTTTACTCAAATTTGAAAATCTTATTTTTCGGCTTTTTCTCCACGCTTATTGAAATGATTTTCATTCGGCCAAAATTGACAAATTTTGAAATTTGAAATTTGAAATTTGAGAAAAACAGTCGTGCAAGGTGTCTACGTCGGTGTAATTTGCCACACGCTGAAAACGAAAACGAATGCGAGCTTAGTTTTGTCGTTCCACCATTTTTATTATCAAAAAATACGTAAAACTACAAACTTGCTTCAACTTGTGGAAAATACTCGTTTAGAGTTGGTACCCGCCGGAGCTAGATTGGGGTAAAAGTTTTTCACCTCAAAACTAACGATTTGAACGTTCGATCGAACGGCTCAAAACTGACGAAAGATTCGAGTTGTACGACCCAGAATTAGCGTGTAAGCGACGTGTTTGCGAATTTTTAATCTTTGACTCAATTTTTGCTAGTTTTGCGATAGGCGCCTACATTTGAGCGTAGCTAGGACCGGTTTGCATCGAGTAAATTGAAAACAAATTATACCACGTAATTCGCGTATTCTCGGCTACAAATACCTAGAATTAAAAAGTTTGAAATTCGCTCAACTTTTACTAAAATGGCGAAATTTTGAATTTAATTTTTTTTTTGAAAATATTTTCGAGTTTGGTCACGTTGTCACGTTGACTTTGAAAGTCAGCCCGAAAGCATTCACCTTGGGAGGGGGGAGGGGGCGGAAGGAGACGACGACGACGACGACGGGTTGAGAGTTGAGAGTTGACGGTACGTACAAAAATACCCAAGCTAACAGATTTTTCGTTACAAGTAGGTACATAACATACGTAGTATGGTGTGGGTGTTGGTGTTGGTGTTGGTGTTGGTGTTGGGTGGCGAATACTAGGTGTAGGCGTGTGTGCAGATATTGCGCGCGTAATTAGTAATTTACATACACTCGTAGGTACTCAAAGGGCGGATGGAGCTTTTGGCGCGATGATCGTACGCCAACCGAGATACGACGAAACGCACGCCGATTTATACGATCACGATCTCGAAGAGCACGTTATTCAGTTAATCGACTGGATACACGAGTCGAGCGCGGCCAAATTCCAGGCGCATTATCATAGCAACGGAACCAACAAACCGGACACCATACTGGTCAACGGTATGGGTCGTTTTAGACGTTTTGCTTTTCAAAATCAAACACTCTACACTCCGCTGGCTGAATTTCATGTACAACAGGTTAGTACGTCCTACGTAGCGTGTAGTATCCGCAAGTACGTAACGTAACGTAATTTTACGTTACGTTACGTTGCGTTACGTTACGTACTTGCGGCGGTATGTACCTGTAGATGCGTAGGCTATGTACTATATACTAGTCGTACATGCGTAGCACCTACTGTAAGGTGCTACGCATGTACATGTACCTAGGGATATAGTACACAGTACGTATCTAGTGCCTGCCTGCCTGCCTGCCTGCCTGCCTGCCTGCCTATACATACCAGACATCGTGGACTTCCTACGTTGCGTTAGGTTACGTTACGTTACGTTACGGACCGGCGAGTCGCTATTTAGCTACGCAGACGTACCGAACTACCGAACTACCGAACTACCGAACTACCTACACGACACACGTGAGAGAATCGGCTGGCGGAAGCGCAAAAATAGCTTTTCGAATCGAAGTTTTCACAACTAGCGATTCGTTCCTCTTTCTTTTTTTTTCTTTCTTTTTTTTTTTTTTTTTTCGGCACGTTGATCTCGTAAATTCATGCCGTAGAAATTATTCGCATTTTTTTGGGTTTCCGTATCGGCAGAAAACACGTGCACGTGGAGAGTAAACAAATGGGAAAGTACTTTTTTTTTGGTGGAGCTTTTGCGCTATCGTGACTCGAATTTCTTGTACACAGCACACATTGTGCACCCCTGGCCTATCTGTCACATTGTGGTCGTATTTTCTGTCCGCAGGGCGAGCGTTACAGATTCAGAGTAATAAATGCGGGCTTTCTGTACTGTCCCATTCAAATCTCGGTCGACAATCACACCATGATAATTGTAAGCGCTGACGGATCGGACGTGAAACCCGTTTACGGTAAGAAAGCATAGCGCGCTTGTACTGTATTTTATCCTACCTACCTACCTACCTATCAACCTACGGTACTGGGTAGAAGAAGTACGATGTTGGTTGCGCTACGAGTAATGCGTATACGTATTATACAGTACACAGTAGGCAGTAGGTATATATGTATTCGAGCAAGAACCACCAAGGCGCATACTGTATGCGTAGGTATCGTTGTACGATGTAGGGTGGATAAGGGTAGGTATACACATACACAGTGTACATTAACTGTAGCCCGTAGGTATTGCGAAAATTTTCATACATAAAGTTGCACACGCACACGCACACGCACATGCGCATGCGCATGCGCATTATTGGGATTTGTATCGCTTCCACGTTACACGGCTTCGATACAGAGATACTCGTAGGTACTCGCGTATGTTAAATGCCGAGTTGGACGGCACGGGCCCGACGTCCGACGTCCGACGTCCGACCGACCAACGTTTTTTGCGTACACTCGTATCGAAGTCGCTACCTGGGGTGGGTGGTGATTCGGTATAACGATGCTCGACGTTTGTTGCAGCCGAGTCGTTGACCATTTACGCCGGAGAACGATGGGATTTCGTTCTGAATGCCAGCAACCGCGTCGATAATTATTGGATGAAATTTCGCGGACTAAAAGACTGCGGCGAAAAATACAACAAAGCGTATTCGTTGGCGGTGTTACATTACGCCGGCGCGGCCTCCATCGTCGACTATTCATCTGATCGCATCGTCGAATACGAAAGCACGGAAAGACGTGGAATGGTAGGTACCTAGCTCTAGAGACCTACCTGTTGAATCGAGAAAAAAGATTCATTATTTTTCGAACACGAGCAACGTATGGAAGACGGCCGCGGTTATCGGGGCTGAAATTTCGTACGCGGTCTTTTCGCCGCTCAACGTATGTATTGTCAGTGAAATGGGTGAAAACGCCACCTATACCCCCCCCCCCATTACCACCTATACGCTCTCTGTCTCTATACATGTACGATAGGGTACATAATACGCACCGCACCGCACGCCGCGCACCGTATGTTGCATTACGATGTTGTTACTCGTAGTTTACCTACTCAAATTAGAACCGAATGCAACCTATGCAGTTTTAGCCGTTTCAGTTTACGCGCACATACTCGTACGTGTACTTCTTACACAGCAGCTACTTTACCAGCAGACGCAGCCGTGTGTGTACGAGACGGTTGGGCCTTACACGGCAAATTTCGGCCGTACGTTCTAGGTACATTGCTACTTCGTAGCATGAGGTGACCCGTGCACGTGCATGTGCACGTTTACGTTTACGCACTTAAATGCACTTACGAGCGGCGCGGCGCGGCGCGGCGCGACGCTTCGACGTGTATGCCTGCGCTGTATTTTTGTGCGTCTTGTCGTGCCACGCGATACTCTTTCTTCCAGCTCTGCTGACCGTAGGTTTTCTACATACGAGTACGTTCTACTACCTAGATCCATATACTACTACCATCTAGCTAGTGCCTAGTGCCTAATGCCTAATGCCTAGTAACGATATCCGCTATATTTTCAGCACGTGAATGCGGTCAACAAAGGCGCTAAGCAGCACAACTTTCTAACGGCCGCTGAAATACAGGCTACGGCTGCGGCCGCGGCCACCGCCACCGTCGAATCATCGGCCTTTGACCAAATACTCAAACCATCAGCCGACGTATCTTTAACCATGTCTTTCGATTTTTACGCCGTTAACAATACCATGTTTCACAAGAGCGACTTGTACGCCTTTCGTCAAGGTAAGCCAAGCCAAGCCAAGCCAAGCCAAGCCAAGCCGTCGCTAACCGATCTCGCAATATACGACGAGTACCTGGTGTAAGACGCCAGGTCTAACACACTAATTGAAAACGAAAAAAAAAAAAAAACTAATATTTTATTCGTAATTTTGTGGCATAACGAAGGATACTTCGGTTACCTGAGCGAATATTCTACGCGTACCAATCGGTTATTAATGCCTATTTTGAAATGACTCTCGGCCAGAACTGTGAAGGTGAGGTGGCTAGAAAACAAAATCATAGCTATTCGGGTACCTATTTTTTTGCAAAAACTGCCGACCTTTCATACTCGTAGACTAGATTTTTGTGTAGAAACTTTTTTGGTCGAATTTGGTTCAGCGACCCTGAATTAGTCGAAACGCGCTCGAATTTCCAAATTTCAATATTCGTTGAAATCGCGGCGAGCTTTGACAACGACGAGCGCACTGAACGTGTTTTCTGTGCGGAAACTTTTTTTTCGTTCAACTTTCGCGAATTTTGCACCGTTTACAAACACGATATCTCAACGTACGTTCTCACGTTGGTAGTTGAAATTCTGGTAAATAGCGCGTACACTACGAAATAGAGATAACTTAACATCAGGTTGATGGAGGGAGGGGGCCAGGCAGTTTCTATCTCAAAAATGCCGACTCGAGAGCGTAAATTTGCTAACCGGGTACCGAAAATCAAAAAAAAAGTACTTACCGTGTACGGTGTACATTTCCTACTATCGACACTCTTCGTAAATTTTATATACGTACCTATTATTTGTACGAGAAATGTTCGCTGAAATTCGTACCTAAGTATTTTGGAAATACTTTTCTTTATCGTTAGGCCTACCTGTTTGTAAAAACTACCGTTCTATCGGTAATTATACGTAGGTCCAAGTACCTCCTACCTACCTACCTACCTACCTACCTGTAATAACAATGGGTACCTCTATCTAGCTATCTACAATTGATTAGAACAGATTATCGTAGGTCTAATTTGCGTAGTTCTCATTTGTATGTGTATATTGATGTGAAAAGTGTTATCGATTAAGGCGACCGGGCGAAACGGTGGCCCGTTTCGAAAATAGGTACGTTAATACGAAGACGAAGGCGAAGGCGAAGGCGAAACAAATTTCAATTTTTCACGTCGAATTGCGAAAAGTCGAAATTGCCAATATATTCCCATTTACAGCAACTGCAACACGATAGGAGTGGGGAGGGGCACCCTGTCGTATGCCGGCATGCGTAGCCTATCTAGTATTTTGTTATTGTAGGCCTACGTGTATTTGCAATATGTGATCTGTGTATTCTTACAGTCGAGACCACGTTACGTACTTATACGCCGCAAATTAACCATATATCGATGAAGATGCCATCTTTTCCGCTACTATCGCAGCCGGAATCGATTAAAAACGGTACGTTTTGTAACGAGAGCACCGTACGACATTGTAGTACAAACTTTTGTCATTGCGTCTACAAAATAGATCTACCTCTTCATGTCGTCGTCGAACTTACGCTTATCGACGAAGGTGAGTACGGCACACCAACGTAAGGTGAAACGTAAACGTTTGGACGTAGACCTAACACGACTACGACTACGACTACGACTACGACTACGAGTGCGCGATTAATCTTTATAGGGTATTAGGCCTCGACGACGCAACATTTCAAAACATACGTATGCACTTACAGGTACGTCTACGTCTACGTCTACGTCTACGTCTACTACGCGGTTTGGTAACTTTTCGTTACCGAATACCAACGAGATACGTATTACAGGCTACTCGTACATATACAGGACGCGTCGTAGGTCGTCCGACGTGTACGAGGAAAGTACATACTCGTATAAGCGTGCATCCGTCTACGGCCTGCGTTCTCTATTCGCTGGTTCGCACGAAAAACCTGAAAAGTATAAGACGAGAATTGCCTGCCGGCGTAAAATTAATCGCACACCGGGCACAGTAGCGAGATCCGCATATGAGTAGCACTCGTAGTACGCGGATAGTAATTCCGTACGTAGTAGTCGGACTCGAATCGCATGAAACGAGTGGCGAGTTATTGTTCCTCCCTTCTCGTAGTTATACGAAACGAACCGAGTCATTTTAACAACTCACTCGTGCAGCACTCTAGTACGTAGCACCCAGAAGGCTATGTGGTAGTCCGCAGTCGTATTAGGCCTATTTTATAGCGATGCTTTCCGCGTCCGCGTGTAATATCGTCATCAAACTCATCGCGAGTAACTGTGTTTTATTAGCTCATACGTACGATTCGAATCATCCATTTCACTTGCACGGACACTCGTTCAGAGTGCTCTCCATCGATAGGTTGGCTAATGGTACGACCGTCCAACAAGTGAAAGCGCTCGATAAAGCCGGCCGTATATATCGTAACTTACGCGATCCGCCGTTAAAAGACACCGTTACCGTACCCGCTGGCGGTTTCACCATTCTCCGATTTTACACTCACAATCCAGGTTGGTGCCTCATCCGTGCGTAGACCGCACAGTGCTCATTAGTAGGTAAGGTACTACTAGGTGGTACCTCTGGTACCTATAGGTTTGCGCAGCAGAGGCGAAAATGTAAGGGGCGGGGTGGATCCACAAATCGTTCGAAAAAAGGGCAAATTTTGAAAAAAAAAAAAAAAAAAAAAAAAAAAAAAAAAAAAAAAACGACAAATCGAAAAACAATCGATAGAAAGTCGGCAAATTGACGCGTAAACGCTTATTCGGCATAATTTAAAATCAATACACCTACGTAAGTGTGAAAGATCAAAAGCCAGAAAAGTCCATATTTACGTGCTTTGTAATCGGTTAATTTTTCCTTTTTTTTTTTTCTACAGCTTCGCCTGCGCTTTGCTCGAAAATTTTTTCTACATTCCTCCGACATAATGTAAATAAACAATCGGAGTGAACATTTAATTAAATTCAACGTTTATCCTACAAATCATGCGCGATATGCAAATTGTTCCACTCTAAAAAAAATAGTACGAATCGAGCTTTTTTGTACCTTAGAGAGAACATAAAGCTGCTTAAATTTTTGTACTTATAACAATTCAAAATTCTTACCCTAGCTTCGCTCGTATACCAAAAGAGCTCCTAAATTTAATTTTAAGATCTCAAACTTAATGCATTTTGGGACCCCTCAGTCGTATTATTCTGCAAAATTTTGTTCTTATGAAAATTGTGTGAAACGCACTTTTCTAGCGTAGCATATTGCCAAAAGAAAATCAACTTTTCGTCTAAAAAATTTTCTTCGCATCATATTATCGCTAAAGTAAAAACGTCGTTAGAACCAAACATTCGAATGAATTTATTTTTACTCGCGAGATAACAGAGTATAATTTAGCATTTAGAGCTAAGAAATACGTCAGCATCTCGTCATGAAAATTAGCTAGTTTCATCGAGGTGAGGGGGTGTAGTACACAGCACTTTCATTAGAAAGACGTGGCGAAATCGGAGTCGGCAAATTTGTACTTTCCACTTCAAAAAGAAAGCTAATTTCGTCTCTGCTGCGCAGATGCGCCGTACTACGCGTACTAAGTACCTAGGACCTACTGCCTACATATGACATATGCGCGGCTACATATAGAAATTCGTAGTCGATTCACCGTATGCTATGCTATGCTATGCTATTCTATACTGTGTAAGTGTACTAAGCCGGTCTGTTATTGTTGACATACCGACTGCTTTCAGGATACTGGCTGCTTCACTGTCATCTCGATTTCCATGTAGAAGTTGGAATGGCGGTCGTTTTGAAAGTTGGCGAACGTAAGGATTTCCCTTCCGTACCGGACAACTTTCCTCGCTGCGGCGACTACTATCAGTACGACTACCGTGAACAATCGCATCAGCCAACAAGCGAGCTTGGTCTCGCGGACCACTCGTCCTATTCCAATCTTCTGGAACGTGCGTGGTACACTTTGACACGCAATTCGGCGCACCGAACACGTTTTCAACTCTATTTACCGCTCGTTTTGTTATTCGTGTTCACTCTCTTCTAAGGTACCCGTAACGTACGTGCAGCGCGCCAGTTACCCCAGACACGCATATGTATACAATACATCAACCCAAAACTTGCTCGTTCGCCAATCGTACGAAGTAGTTGCGTCTTGTGACGCGTATACTCGATGAAAATCGCAAAACATGTACAAAAAAAAAAAAAAAAAAAAAAACCACGTTTTTGTTTTTTAAAGGGTTTTAATGGGGGGGCAAAAAAAAAAAAAAAAAAAAAAAAAAAAAAAACAACCACGTATTTGTATTTTAAAGTGTTTTAATCGGTGTGCAAAAAAAAAAAAAAGGAACAAAACTGTCGAGCGTAGCGCCTTTACCCAACTAACAAGCACGTATGTGTAATAAGAACCGATAATTCGTCGCACAGCATCAACGATCATTCAAATAAACCAACGTACACGCGATACTGTTAGTTGATAAAACACGAATTTCAATCATCTCCCACTCGCATGTATTTCATATATCTATTTGTTTTCTTCTCCTCTTTCTTTAATTATATAAAAACGTTAATACAAACACACGTACACCAAACAAAACTAAAATTCCACACACACATTTCGAGTAATCTAGCGTGCTATTAAACTTTTTGCACGTTACTAGAGGTAAAAAAAAAAAAAAAAAAAAAAAAAAAAAAAAAAAATCGAATACACGAATACACGTACGAAATGATTATGACATTATGACACAAATAAAAATAAATCACCCGCTAACTTCGAATTGAGCTCATAATTCAACAAAATCACATTCGCTTGAATTGAGGTTTTCGCTTTCTTCGAGTACAGTTATCGCATAAGTCAAAGGAATTCCTGACAACTGACAACGAACGTTATTGAAAAAATAAATGTAACTAGACGACGGTTGAACTTTGGATAAAGATTTGACCACTTGTTGCGCTATCATTCCTCCAACAATAGAACAAGTCGGACCATACTCGCCGTAAACGTTTCTGAAATGTAGGATTTTCAAATTTAAAATGAAGCGTTGCTAAACGAGTAGAACAGATACTTGATATCGCAACTTTCGTACTCCAAATATTCCAAGGGCAGTATATCCGATTCCACATTCAATCTCTTGAAAATCGAATCTCTCAACTGTAATAACTGCTGATAATCGCCTTCTATTTCACGACGAGGATTTCGCCTATTTTGTGTACGAAAATCTGTCAAAACTGCACGAAAAACGTAGAATAAGCAAGTTGAATGAACGCCAAAACAAACGAAGAAAATAAAAAAAACGTGTAAGTATAAACGTACGAGGATTCTGATCGATGGACGATAAATAACGTTAGTAACATTAACATTCATTGCGGCAATACTGCCACAAATAAATGCTCCGAATTCGTCTTTTTACGGAATTCGCAGAACATATTCGACGATATGACATCAGAATAGACAGTACACAATGCTACCCACAATCGTAAAAGGCGTTATTAGATACGCCTACCTTCAGAACCGATGCAACGCGGCGATGCCGGTTCGCTATTTACGCAAACGGACGCCACTTTGAACTTAAAGCATCTGATCATGTATACATATACGTACATATGTATCATTCTAACCAAGTGAGACCCACTAAAAGATACAAACAATTCGAGACCCGGCACTTCGAATATTTGCATAAAATGAAGCATTAGTAGCTCGTATGACTCACCCACCATAAATATTACCAAAAATATACCGGATCTCGTAACTCTGGGAACGAACGTACTTTCGGCTTGATGTACATACACAGCCGCCCGAGTGGAAAGTTAGTGCGTGGAGAAGTGTGAAGTAATCTGTACACTGTGTGTACGAAGTGAGGCTCAGACAAAAATTTGCATACAACATCTTGGATATGTGACATTCCTGAAGATATAGGTTTCAAAGGGAAAACATTGCGATGGTCAAACTGAATCTCAGAAGGTTAGTACCACATCCAGAATCGGGTCTGTCTATACAGTTACTTTCCTGTATAAATTATTATGTATGCGTCGTACACACGTACTTTTGAATATTAAATACGACGGATCTTCTTGTTTCCGTTTTTTAACGCTTGTTTTGGGAATCCACTTCAACCCGAGTGCAGTTTGAAAGGAAGTCTGATTCGTTGCTATACTGAAAACAACATATAACAAACACATCATTCATTGCATTTAATTAGGTAGAAAATAGGCATCTAACCGCGTGACACTCATAACGCGAAACAATCTACTTACTCGGTACGTTTCCCGTTATTCAAGTCTTCGAATAGATATCCAAACATCCCGAAAGAATCTCCGCAATAAAACTTGATCCCGTACATCTTACAGATATCGTTCAAACACACGTATACGTTGGACGGCTGACAAGTCGCGCAGATTACATCGAAATTAGAATAATACGAAATTTTCACGTCTAACGGATGAACCGTGTCCGCGGTCACTTTTACATTGGGATTTAATACTTTCGCTGCTTTTAAACAAGCGCTTGCTCTCTACAAACAGTTACGTTCACGGTTACGTACCTCACCTTCTTGTTATTATAAGTACTACGCGTATACACAATAAATACCGGACAACCACTCAACGAGATCAGATGAATACTCACATTTTCTCCTACACTATCCGGATGCAACAAATATTGCGATTGTAAATCCGATTTTGAAACATTTTCATGATCCATCATCGTAACAGATTTCACTCCAGTAAGAATCAGATTTTTGCAAATTTCACTTGCGACTCCTTTCATCCCAACGATCAGTACTCGAGTGCTTCTCAAACTGCCAACAGAATATAATAAAATGCCAAATTGTTCACAATTTGCCGACTTACTACCCGACGTGTAACTCACGATCGCTGCACATTCGCTCCCCATAACCTAATCTGCCTGTCGTACAATTCCGCCTCTTCTTCTGTAATGTTGTTCGTATCGGTCGCGTCCATACTAACTATAACGAAAAAAATACATCTGAACCATGTCCGCCACAATGCTTCAACCCAAACAATTAATAAATACCAACATACTTGCTTGCTTTCTCAAAAATAATAAAACCAGCTGACGAAAGCGAGGAATAGAATCGAAATACCTAGTTGATAACACACAGAATTAAGAAACTGGGCCGTTATAGTACAATATGCATGATGCGGTACGCGTTCGATCACAATATTTTCATTTCGTACTACCTAACCGCCAAACAACAATTTCCAACCGTTAATCTGTTAATTAATCCTGAGAATGAAACACTAAATAATTTCCCTACCCCGCGCAGTTTCTATTTCGGATTGTATTTTTGATTAAATCTGAATTGGAAATTCCCGAAAGATGAAAGAACCTCACCGCCACAACATAAACCACAGAACACAGATCCTCAAACTGGGAAAGACATAGGCGCCTAAATTAACGGGGATGGCAAAGTTCGCGAAAAAAACGAACGCATTGGCTCACGCTCACGTTCCATAAAAATGAACCTTCACGTTCATCAAAAACGAACGAGTGGCAAGTGGCAATCCTGGCAAATTCTTGATTTTACGATTTGGCTTTTGCTGTTCTTTCTTTCAATACCAGAAATGAACAGTATTATCAATTGAATGAAACTGTCGAAGTGTTGACAAGCTTTACTACGTGACTTTTGTAATGTTTATGTGAATGTTTGGCGTTCACGTTTAAAAAATGTGCACGTGGTCCATTCAAGATCGCGAACGTGAACGATGAACCCCTCGTACGTTTGCTATCACTGATTTTTTATTCCTGGAGCGGCTGGAGCAGGATTGGGTCAATGGTTGGGCATGTTTAAAAGGGTCAATTTTTGCGTTTTCGACATCTCAGCACCTCCTCCTTAAAATTGGAACATGCCTGAATTTTGACCCAAGTGTATCCCCACCCCCACTCATATATATTTAATCCGCAGCTAAACTGAGCCGATCGACTGAATTCGAGCGATTTTGGTAGATACTGAGCGGAGTAAATAGAAAATAAATTATAATAAATACCTGACATGGCTAAAAAAAATGTCTTGATGATCTTTTAGTACCCGAAAACAGATTGGGTTGATACCCCCCCCCCTAATCCGCTGTTCGTCAATAGACTGTAATAGCCTGATTTTAATTAGCAATATGACGTGGAAAATCAGGCTAAAAAAAGAGCGGGAACGAGAACGAGAACGTCAGGGAAACAACGAAGTTGGAACTCTTCAGAACGAGAACGCGTTCTTTTAAGAATGGAAGAAGATGCGTTCTTGTAACACGGGGCATGATTTGGGTCAATTTGATTCGATCAGTTTTTTTGATCAAGCAATGATGGCAAACGTTCAGGGCGTTCATCATTCACGTTCGCGAGTTTGAATAAACCGCATACACATTTTTTTTGAACGTGAACATGAACACGGTCACATGTTGTAACCGTAAATGAGCATAAAAGAACGAACATTGAAAAAATTGACAATGAAAAAAAAAAGCAAACTATATGAAATTGTTGTTGATACTTGTTAAACATTCACATAAACGTTGCAAACGTCACATAGTGAAGCTTGTCAACACCGGAGATTTAAACCTGATGAATTTGATTCGTTCTGAGTTACGGTTACGTTATCGGTCAGTTTGTGTTTTTTTCGCGAACTTTGCCATCACTGAAATCATAGACCTTTATGTCTATGATCGATGGGTTTCTTGAAGGAGATTATAGGAGATTAAAGATATTGCTTATCAACTTCGAAGCGTGATAGTGATTCGCTAGATTCACTGCATGATCGAAGACTTGAAGTCGTAACTTATCAACAATGTCGTATCTGCTATCAATTTTTGTGGAAAGTCTTTGTTGTCTTTTGTGATTTTCTTACATTATTTCTATTGCCGAATTACTCGCAAAGAATTTTTATATGAACTCATTTATACTCATTGAAGAACGGAAGATTGATGAACTTTGGTTTGCGAAAGATTTCGGTCGTAACTTGGTCGCCGGTAAAAGCTTGCGCTTGAACTTAGTTCCTGTATTTCTGAATATTTCTTCACTTTCGCCTACCATCTGAGATTATAAGTATAATCGCTATGTACAGAGGATTTTTTTCCAGATATCGCTTGTTATATTGCGCGCATATTCCTGGCTTAACTAACGTCTTTGACCATTCAGATGATCCTGTAAAACTAGAACCGCAGAACGGTGTCGAACGTGTTTTTGCGTTGTTTCAGAAAGAGTGTGTATTGGAAACGTAAATTATTAGCCCATTTTTGTATTAAATTACACTACTTTTTTTAATTGTTACAGTCAACATGGTGAATTAAGTAAAGAAGTCATATCCTGCATTCAGATTTCATTAGGAAGTGGATTCGCGTTAGCCAGTTACGGAGGTTTTAAATATTCAAAGGGCGCTTTCGAAAACTGGATAACATTACATTCGACCACCCGATTTCGCAGCGGTTATCAAGCCAAGGTATTTCTATCCGGCTCGTCTCATCGGCTATTTTAAATTCTATAACTTCGTGGTTATGTGTTCTAATTTAATTTGATTAATTGCATTTTAGCGGGCTTTACTCGACCACATTTCTGTAGAATTTGGCAAATATTTCATCATTTACGGTTTCAAAGGAATTCTTTTCTCCGGTGTTTTGATGTAATTTTCAGTTTGAAACAAATACTACCATTTTATCTTGAAAATTGGTTTCATCTTTACGCCGTTTAAATGCATATAAATTTGTTCATACTGTTAATACATATATCCGCGCTTCCAGGTTCACGTTGATTACAGTGTCCGCTTTTCGGGATAAGAATGGCATTTTAGAATATTCCGTAGCAGGGCTACTAGCCGGAAGCACGGCGAGGATAAGTAGTGGATTGAAAGCGATGTTCTCTGGTGCAGTTATTGGTAACGCCAGCACACTGTACTGTCGAGTTGGGTTTCCGTCAATACGCTTGTTTTAGTTTACTTGATTTTTATTTTGTAGGAGCTACACTTTGCACCATGACAGGTTTACTTGCGAATTTATTGATGAAAATCGGCAATATGACCATCGAAGATGTCAGACAATGGCAAAAAGATATTCGAATAGCTAGAAAAGAGTGCGTATTTGTTATATAATCGTTTGAAAAAATCGAGCTATTTTATCAACCTTACTCGACTGAACTGTAGCGTAATGGAATGCATGCAAACGTCAACCTAAAGAGTTTGATTTCGGATGTAAATAACCTTAGATCAACTTTCAGCGATGTTGAAACATAAAAACCAAGTTGTAGACGAAAGAAAATTTCAAGAAAAATCTTACTATTGTACCAGTTGACGCAAAATCAATGAATTTGTATAACGTATGGAGAGATTGGAGTTGAATTGCGATCAGGAAAGAAAAGAGAGAATGTTTTTTTACTTTTTTTACTGTGAAATACCGTGGTTGTTCATGTACACGGCTGCAGTCTTCTCAACTGATGCTGGAGAAATAAAATTCGTCACGTGCTGATTTAATAAAAACACTGAAATTTGAAATAGGATGATTTTTTGAATTTTTGCCTTTTTGTTTTAAAACTACGCTCGGAATTGATGTAATGTGTACCAAGGTGTAAACTTTTATCGAATTATCTTATTATTATTATTATTTTTATTGATTGATTTTGAATGTATACTTTAAAATCTCGTTTACAGTTTGATTAGAAAAATAGAATCCGATGCCGTTGAAGATAATTTAAGCCTATCATTCAAACACTATACGTCAAGGTTAACGCAGCCCAAAAATAATGACGACGATGATGAAGAAGTGTTCGTGCTTGTGAACGAAGAAAAAAATGTCAATGTTAAGTGATGATACCGCTTTGAGTTAATCATGTGCAGTGGACAACAAATCAAATTTATAATCATCTTTGGTTTCAGCATTAGGTACGCGAATCAACTCCCTTACGATTAAAAAAATTACGCTGCTGTGTTAGTTGTATTCTGTTGACGATTTTTATGTATTTTTCTAAATATAAGCTATTCGTTTTGTATCTATTTGTATCCGTATTCACTCTTTTTCAAAATTTAAGCCAAATTCAGCGTTTTCGTAATGATGATATGTGTTTTGTGAATTAAAATTAGTGTCAACTCAGATACGTAAATGAAAATAATTACATTGAAAAAGTTACAAAGACGTCGATCCAAATTATGGGTTGAAAGTTGAAGTTCAGAATCAAATAAAATAGAGAAATAAGAAAATCATTTCTTAGTAATTCAAAATTCAATAGATATTGGTTCACTTATGACTTGACGAAATGAGTGTCTTCGATTTAACCGCAATCCTTCGGTTCATTTCATAAAAATTTTATTAATGTTTTTACATTTATACTGGGCAACTGTGCATCTTCGTTTTAGAATTTGACAATTACTGCTCTGACTATTCACTGTGCACGTGTTACGAAGTTTGTTAGCAGAATAACGGACCTCATCTAATCATAAAATTTATAATTTTGTACCACTGAACTTTACAATAAGCAGCCGAAAGGCCTATACTCTACATCGAGTTCATTGGTTCATATCATGTCAATATTAAGTTCGGTTAGTCAACAAATCGGCTTGATTTTGATTTTAATCCATACATCATTAGAAGATTTGAATTTCAAATTTGGTGAAAATACGTTGACCGTTGGCATTTGCAGCAACAACGTAACTCGGTAGGAGTTCTTCGCCGGAGTCTGCAGACCATCATCAATGGTATGAACGCTAGCATGGGGACGTGCGAACTGCAGAGTTAAAGGTGGGACTTCGCGTTTCGCATACTTTTTTTGTCAAAAGCAGTTTTTAAAAGAAAATAAATTTTGCGTAATTTTTTCCTTTTAAGGTCGCAAATGATAAATAATTGTGAGTATTTCAAAGAATAATGTTAATTTAAAAAGAGGCTCAATTGGAATTTTTGCAATTTTTAATTTTTAAGAAATGTTAGCCATATTGGATCCGTTGAAAGGTTCTGCACGATTTATTGAAAACGACTGAACGAAATTCAATGAATTTCGGATATGTTGTAATAAACAGTACCCCGACACGTGTACAGAGCCCTTTCTTGAAATTTGAGCTTGAAGAAATTTGGAAAAAATGCTTTCGTTTAGCATGATAATACTCTCGCTAGGTGAAAAAAATCCAAAAATTGGCTCTGTTACCAGTACACGTGTCGCGGGTACTGCTTTCTTTATACAACATTTCTAAAATTCATCGAATTCCGTTCAGTCATCTTTGAGAAATCCTGCAGAAACGTCTGATGGAACTGATATAGCATGAATTTCTCATTAACGGCCAAAATTCCAATTGGACTCCTTTTCAAATGGTTTCAAATGTTTTATTGTTTCGAATTAACAATATTCTTTGTATTTTGCTTAATTTTTTTCCGTTATCAACCCTCAAACAAGAAAAAATGGATAAATTCATTTGTCTAAAAAATGCTACTTTATCGATCGGATTTCGGATATGATACCTTTGCAAGCGCGAAGTCCCACCTTAAATCAGAATAAATTACCAGTAAAATACAGTATTATACGTAATACTGCCGTACAATACCGAAAAAATAAAATACCGTATTTTTATATCTCTGTCCTTAAGAAGCGTTTATACGATCAAATCATTTGCGCGAATCACCAATCACCCAAGAAGATCTAGAGCTTTACCAAGAGTATTTATTAAATTCTTTTAAATGATTGGTGATTTGTACAAATTTTGAGCAAATCACAAATCAGTCAGTCAATCACCTTCTATATAACTTTGACCTATCATTTACTTTGGTTTATTCCAATCGAAAAGGGACTAAATATGCTCAATTTCACAATTCAAATTTCCATTTTCAAAATGCATTTTTTCGGAACCTGCAATCAAAATGAGGTAATAATAAAAATGACCAACCACTGAAATCACAACAGGATTGCATATTGTTTCAGGGATATTTTGGCTCAACAAATCACCAAATTACTCATAAAAAATTGGACATTTTAGCTAAACTAAACAAAAACACTTCGAACAAACATCAGCAAAAAAAAAATAATAATAATCAACAAACATACGCAAGCGCATGCGCATTGTAAATTTATCCTCAAAAACAAGATGGCGTTGAAAATTTGAGATTATTGAGTTGATATTGAGTTTTGTTTTTCCAAAATATTGCCGTTGTTTATATTTAGTCGTCTACGCTCGGTTAAAAAATTATTAGGTTGCACAACTATTAATTACGCAACATTCGGATGGGATGTGTATAATAGAAATGTGTTTCACTTTCGGTGATCAACGCTCGAATGTGATGTGTTGTATTATCATTTTATCGCCGCACCATACTCATAACCATATTCGTCAGGGTTGAACTTATCGCTGTATGTACTGAGAATTCGGAAATATACCGGGTCTTGGGATTTCACGACACTCCATCGAAGTAAGTTATACAGATTGAATCCTTTTCGATATTCCACGATTGTACAAACCATTCGGTATAGAGGTATTTATTTATGGAAGTACGTAATGTTGATCATTTACAGTATTTATGTATCAGATGGTAATGACTCGGTGAATTTTTTCACGAATGAAATCGCCGCTTTTTTTGTGAGTAATAAATTCTTCGCCGATGTTCCGTGGAACGCTTGTCTCGTAGACATGTCGTGTTCGCAATTCATCGAACATGAAGATGAAGATAAAAACGATACGTTGGTTATAATTGTGAACGGTGATGGAACTGTAACTGTGGATCCTCTAACGCTGGAAAGAGTTCTGTGTAAGTCCTCTGTATTATACATATTATAATGACTGTGTTCACGTTAATTCGCATGCCATTGATTGTAGCTCAGCAAAGTAAACCAGCGGTTAGTGTAATACGATTCGAGAACAACAATGAACCAGACTCTCAAACTGAAAACGTACTGATTGAAAAGAATGAGAAAGCAATCGAAGACGGAGAGAAACTATGCCGAAAAGTGAATTTAATTATCGAGGGATATTATCCGTCCGCAGCCATGAATGCAGCGGATAGAATTATTGCCACAGAATCGATGGTTTCCTCTACAGTGAGTACTCCTCCTTTACCGACACGAAATTCGTCAGAATTTTTGGATTTACTCTCTGAAGAATTGGAGATTCCAGTTTCGCAATCGCCCACGCAATCCAACCTTCACGCTGGAGCCGGCGACGGTACGTTGTCTATATACGACTTATTTTCTTTGCGTATTTTTTTATTCATTATCGAGAAAAGGTGGATTTCATTTTGTTTCACGGTTCATATTAACGACCAATTTTGAGACGCATGGGGTTACTGATATATAACTAAAGCTTTCATCCTATAACTATCGTTTTCCCATGCGCAATTGTAATTATAAATAGATTTGTCAGCTAAGAAATTTCGCATAAATCGTGATGAATAAATAAGTTGGCAGTATTACTGAGCGTATTGATTTAAATAGGTGGCATAGGTGATTCATTGGTAGATGCTTTCTCTGAAATGGCACCGGAACAGCTAAAACGAGTTGAAACCGCTCTGCATTCGGAGAAGGCAAAACAAATATTAGGAGATGACGTTACGTGTGTCTTAGGTAGGCCATTCAAATTGAATTATTTCCTTTTTCCCTCGGTTTTTCGGTAATTTTTTTCTTGTAGTTTTTCTGTAATTTATTGCTGTTTCACAGCCAAGTTTAAGCAAAGCGATCACAATTTATCTTAAATTTTTTAATCGCTTGTGATACATATTGTGAATTTTTATTGCGCGTGTTTGTTTTGTGCCAAGTTCGTTTTATTAATGTTACATTTTTCAGATACGCTGAAATTAAACGACGACCACGATGACTGGGTACATCTTGATCACTGCTACACAAACATATACGGTAGTAAAAAACAGAATCAAGCCGAGAGAATTCCAAATGTCGTCGTACAGGTATGTTTTCGTTTATCGTTTAAGTATCGGTTTTGAATCTTTCGCTGCGACATAGCCGTTTGCTACGTATGCAATGACGAAATTTATTTCCGCGCAGGATTCAGAAATGGCTACCATGCTGACGATAAAAGTAGGAACAAACGAGGATTGTCGGATTTCTTCGAAAAAAGGTACGAGTAAATCTACCTCTTTCGTATTTTTCATTTTCTTTTCGACATCTGTTATTGTTACTTAGTGTACGTATTTCCGTTTTCACTGGTTCCAAATATATGTAAACAATATTCACGTGTACATGCGTATGTTTTTTATGTGTTTGAGTATAGAGATAGACGATGTACCAAATTCTCGCGGTGATAGTTTAGAATTAACTATGCCTGAAAACGTCGAAGTGGTACGTCTATTCATCATGCCCGTACAATATTCTGATATATTATCGTCTTATGGATCGAAATTATTTTTTTGAATGTAGATCAACGTTCCGTTACCTGCCGATGTGAATACCGCCGAAAAGGATGTGAAAAACAACATTGTTTCGCAGTGCAGAGCCAAGTTAATTACTGGTAACAAAGTTGTACCGTTGAAAGGAAGTTTATCGCACCACGTTAGTGTTTTGTTGACGTCAGCTTAATTCAGATCACACGCACTGAATCGAACGAACATGATTCGCATTCGTCGATTGACTATTCTTTGTTTTTAGGTACCGAATTTTTCGATGAAAAATGATCGTTCGTCAGCGGCTCCCGTAGTTTCCCAAAAACCTAAACGAAAAAGTAAAGAAAACAGTTCCAGAAACGAAAGCGCAATTCCTGAGAGAATTGTAACGGAGGTAGGTCTCGCCTGAAGAACTTGAAAGAAACAAGTGCACGTAACGTTTGGCTGTAATTGTTATAATTCAGGACGAAGTGGACGGCGTGAAAGTTTTTAAGCCGACCAGAAACGATAAGCGAAATAACAAATCCTCGATGTTTCTCTCCAAAGATTTATCATCTGCGATGAAAATGCAACCACAACTGATACAGTCGAAATTGAACTTTGTCAAGAAACTAGATTCTACCATCAGCAGTGCAGGTATGATTTTATTTGTGTGCCAATTTGAAGTTATTGGCGTCGATTCGATTCTGCGAGTGATGCGCTTTGATTGTCGTAGAACACCAACTCTCGGATAAAGGGAGCATTGAGGATAGCCTAGCAAAATCTAATGAACATTCCAAGGATCCGTTGGTCGCGAAGAATGTTCAACTGAAAAAAGAAAACGCTCGCAAAACACCAACGCCGATTACTTCCGATATCTTTGGTCCTGCGCTGTTCTCAACTCCAGATATTATCCGTAAAATTAACTCAGATGGCGGTGGCAGTGCTGGTGAAATGAGCGCTATGTACTCGAAAAATGATGTAATCGCCAGTAACGTAGGTGCGTACGTATTTATCGCGCGGATGTACGATTTCGGTGGCCATTGCGTCCTCGCACTACGCTAACCAGGAATGTTTCGATTTGAAATCGTTCTTGCGTTTTATTTTCTAGACGAACAGACGGCTGATATTGAAAAACGGATGTCCGCCTTGGAAAATGGAGAAGCCACCGAAGCCATATTAGACCAGATGCATTTACAGGTTCTGATGCAAACGGAAATGGAGAGGATAACTTCACAAGCGGACGACGATAAGCTTTTGAGCGATTTAGAAAACAGCGCCGATGAAGAACAAGTAAGGTTTTAGTCGCGAGTGCTAGTGACTCGTACGTCGCTTGCCGTTGCTACGCTCGCTTCTACTTATTTATCCGTGTTAGCAGATGGACATGAACGCAACTGCTAGTTCGCCTTCACCGCTGATGAAAAGTTACAATTTCGAAACTAATATAGACTTGGATTTGGACCTAGATTTGGACGATTCTGAGCACGAAAATCAGCGTTCGATGAGGTGAGTTGTACAAAGTGTAATTCTCTATCACCTTTTTTGTCAGTCTCGTCAGAATCTCTTACTTGGTTTTGTTGTCGTTGTTACTCGTTTGTTTGTTTATATTTCTCTTTCACTTTTTTTCTTTTTTCTTACAGGCCTAAAACTAACGATTTCAACAAGTCGGAAGGTGGTGAAAAAAATGAAGGCGAATGTGAAGACGATCCTAACAAATTATGGTGTTTGTGTAACAAACCGCACAACAATAGGTAGAAAGCTTCAGTTTACGAATCGAAAAAAAAATTTGTATAGGTAATTACGGTTGTGTTCGTTGTACGTACGATACTTTTTTATTTTTTCGTAGATTCATGATATGCTGCGACGCTTGCGATAATTGGTTCCATGGTAAATGCGTCGGTATATCGAAAGCGATTGGTGAGTAATGTTCATTTAGCGTAAAGTACATATGACGTGAATCGAAATTCTCGTCTAATGGGTGATGTGTTTTAGGTGAAAAAATGGAACAAGACGGGACCGAGTGGCTGTGTCCCAGTTGTAGAAAGGAAAAATTCGCCAAAGAGCGAGAAAACAAATTGAAATTACCGCCCACAAAAAGTACCGCGTCTAGATTGGCTAATCGGCACGGTAGATCGGAATTGGTTAGCATCGGCGTTTCTGAAACATACGAGAAGTTGGTTGAATCATAATTATGGGTGTTACGTTTTCTAATTGTCAATCTATCGAAGTATTATTTCGATGGAGGAAAGCGGACAAGTTGCAACGATATGTATTTGTATGTATTATTTTTTTCGTGGTTACAGTGCCGCTTCAACGTTGTCCGTGAATACGGCCGCTCGTGGCAACGACGAGCAAGCGTTACGCAGAAAATCCATCTCTTCGAATTGCGAAAAAACGTCCGCATCGGTCTGCATCGAATGCAAAGGCAAAGAAGCTATGCCGAATGCTGTCTATTGCAGTGCGCAATGCGTTTCCACGTACGTTGTAAATTCGTTGCATAATATGAACAGTGGACAGCGAATACCACTATCCGAAGACAGAAAAATCATCATGATTGACAGGAAGAGCGGTCATCAAATTAGCGGTAAGCCCGTTCACGGCCGTGACGAATGAAACGTACTTTCCAAATTTTACGTACCATTTGTTCGCGAATATTACGACAGGTTTGCGTGCTCCGGTGGTTGGTGAGTTGAAGGAATGGCTGTTGCAAAATCCGTCCTACGAAGTGGAGAGACCTAGCGCACTTCCGACTTGCAGACCTAATTATGCGTCAACGTTTACGAAACCGGCGCCGAAAAAGCTCGTTAATCCGTTAATGAAATCTAAAGAAGTTTTGGGAACGACGGCAGCTGTCGGCGTTGCAAAACCGTATTCTTCACGAACAGTTCAAATGATGAAATCATTGAAAACTACGCATGAAATCGAGGCGAAAGACGGTAATACGCAAATCTCGATGAAACAATATGTGGTGAAAAGATCTTCCGTCGAAGTAGCGTGTAGCGGCGAAGGTAGCGTCAGAGAGCAGTCCGCTGCGTCAGTTAAGAAAGATGATTTTAAACTGAAGGACAAGCAACGTCAGATCAAGATTATCCCGGTGCAACCTTTACCACCTAAGGTTGGTATTTATGGTTTTCGGCTTTCCGCTTCTTTTTACGCTTTATCTTGAGCCGCGTATTTGTGGTTTTAGCCGATAGAAGAACACAAGGATAAGTCTGGTTCGAGCAATACTAAGAAGTTACAGGTCGTCAGTGTGGCACCGAATGTCACGGGTAATGGACCACCTGTCACCACACCCACGAGCAGTGCGGCCGTCAGCAGCACTGGCACGATCCACGCATTGCCTGAAAAAAAGAAAAAACCCTCGGAGACGTTGAAAAAAACGGAGCCTAAACGAACGGAACCGCGAAAGAAAGAAACCACTGGTACCGGCGAAACTTCGTCAACGAGTACCGTTACCGTATCGAATTCAGATATGATCAGAGCTAACGTTCGAAAAGTTTTTAACGAACTATTCGTTACGAAAATGAAAGACTCGTCCGACATCAAATTATCCGACGAAGAAGTAAGTTTTGATTAGTGGCCGATTGCGATATTCGGTTGTTTAAAATGATGATTGCCGATTTTTGGTGTTTTGTTCTTGTACTCAGGTGAGTTCTTTGGCGTCGTGCGTCGAAGAAGAAATTTTCATGTTGCATAATAAAGATATCGGATCGAAGTATAAAAACAAGTACAGGCAATTACTGTTCAACATAAAACAGCCGCAGAATACGTTGTTTCGCCGATTTGCGCTCGAGAAAAGTTTGTCGCCTTACGAACTAGTTCGTCTAACTCCCGATGAGATGGCGTGCACCGAGTTGGCTGAATGGAGACAACGCGAAGCTAAACACGAAATCGACATGATTAAGAAAACCGAACTGGAAAATCTTCAACAGTCCAAGGTACCGTATGATTGGCCGCCTGTTGATACAGGTTTGGAATATTGTCGTCTCAGCTGATTTTTGTTGGCTTTCTTACGTTGAGAAAAACCGTTGTTACATGTGTATCGCGTGACCTTTGTAGGTGCTGGTCTTGAAAACGCATAAAGGTGAATTGGAAATCGAATCGGAACCGTTACCGCCGTGCAAACCCGATCTTATTGTACCCGACCTGCAGCCGGAAGACGTTCCAGAAGGAAAGGATAAGTGCAACGTTAAGAAAACGCTACCGTACTACTTTGGAAAGGAAAAAGAACGCGGCGGCGTGTCCGATGGCAAAGACGATCTATCGAATAAGAAGGCCTGTAACGAAGAAGCAACCGGAACTGTCGCGTTCAAAGAGAAACATCGAAAACGTCACGATCACAAAGACAGACGCAAGTCGAGTAAGAGCCATCATCGTAGCTCGGAAAGAGAACGCGAGAAACGCGGTAACGTTAGTCGTAAACGCAGTAGAAGTGGCCACAGACGTAGTAGTAAAAGTCCGAATAAAGAACGCCGTCGCAGTGGAAGTCCATCCTCCCACCGTAGCCGTAGCGTCGAAAAAGCTGGCGCAAATGAGAAAGATTCGCGCATTCGTCGAAGCAGCGGCAGCCGGACTAGCCCGAGTCGAAACAAAAGCAAGAAAGCACGCTCTCCAAGTACGAGCCGCCGACGCAAAGATAGATCGAGCGAACGGAAAAACGACGACGACGGCGGCGGCGGCGGCAACATTAGCCGTGATCGTGACCGTGTCGCCAAAACGAACAACGAATCGGCTTCGGCTTCGTCTGTGACCAACAGCGTCGCGTTCGACGTCGGCGATGTAGAAACGAAGGAGGACGAGATCACGGCAGATTTACTGAATCCGTTCAAAAGCGTGGACGTCGATTTGTCGGATATGGAGCCGACGTCGACGGTAACTATAAAAACACCGCCGTACGTCCGTAGTCCAAGCGAATCGACGTCTTACATTTGGAAGGGTACGATCGTAATGCCGGACGTGGTGCGATTCAACGTTGGGCTTAAACAAGTGTCGGGTAATTGCGAAGGTCTGGACGACGATCTGCATTCGGGCGTCGACAGCGTTGTCGGTCGTATAGATTGCGTCGGACGTATTGATCCGGCAATAGTATGGGATTACATCGGCAAGGTGAAAAAATCCGGTAACAAAGATATATTGGTATTACGCTTCGAATCCGTCGAAACAGACGATCAGAATTGTTATTTGAGTTTTTACTCGTATCTGAATACGAAAAACCGTATGGCGGTGGTGGGTAATACCGGCACAGCCATCAAGGATTTTTACGTAATGCCGTTGGCCAGCCACAGTCCGATACCGCAAGTGTTACTACCTTTGGACGGGCCCGGTTTCGAAGATTCAAGGCCGCATCTACTTTTGGCTGTGGTTGTTCGTAGTCGTCGCCGGAGATACCACCACGACCATCACCATTCTTACCACCATCATTACCATCAACAGCAAAAGCATCATCATTTTCAGCATTCCGTCGCGTCATCTACGTCGTCTTCTTCGATAATTTCGCGTTCATCCGCATCTCTGACTTCGATGCAAAGCAGTAGTCAGCTCGAGCAGGAGCCGTACGTACCACCGTTGCTATCTCATTTACCTAGTCAACAGCAGCAGCAACAATCTGATAGCTTTACACCGCCTCATTCTCCAACTTCTGTTTTTATACAAACGCCACGCGTTCCTGTCACTGCTACTGTAGCGAGTAAGTACAAGCATTAAGTATACACACACATGTAGACGCGTGTAATGGTATAGACAAGCCTGATTTGGTGAATGGCGCTAACTTTGCGAGACCTGTTTTGCCCATCTCTGGTCCCGGAACGTTTCCCTTCTAAAACCTAAATTTCCACGAATGTCACGTATCCGCGATGCGGTGGGCAAATTTTTGTCCGGGCCTCACTTCGTACCTTGGAAAATATACACTTATACGGATTACTGCACGCTTCTTCCCGCATAAACTCTCCGCTCGCGCAGTTTGTGTACATAAATCAAGCCTAAGAGATGGTTCCAACGTTACGAGAACCGGTTCACCTTCGGTAATATTCAAGATAGGGTAGGTCACATGAGGTACTAATACTTCATCGTATGCAAATATTCAAAGTGCCCGGGTCTCAGATTGTCTGTAACATTTAGCGGGTCTCGCAAGGATAGTATGATCCATGTATTTATATATATATGTATATATGTATGTATATGTAGTATCGCGTACTGCCAATCGACGCTGCTCTACTTGCGAAAAGAGAAAGAAATTTCGCTGTTATTTGTTCTATAACTGCGATATTTCCGAAAATTGACGAAATAACAAACGCATATAATGATTGCATATCTGCGTGTATCTCGATACTTTTTAATGAATAATTGTTCTTTGGTTGATTGGAAGTGGTCATGGGGGCGCATCTTCTCTCTGTTTTTCGGCTCACCATGATTAGTGAACGAGTGTTTGGGTTGCTTCTAGGAAACGAAGAAGATGAACCATATAGTCCGAAAGATGAGGATGATAATGATGTTGGTGGCGACGATGGCCGCGGTGACGGTGATGTGAATCGCGAAGAAAACATCGACGATGGCGGTGACGATGGTAACGATAATGTAGCCCCATTTGACGATGAAGGCAACGGTGATGTGGACGAATACGACGACGCAGACGAACCGTATTCGCCGAGTGCGTTAGACGAACAGCAATGCAAGTCCGCTGACGACGATATCGACAATTGTTCGATAGAGTACAGTAAGCCGAACGAAAGTGCCGATTCATTTGGCTTCGTTACAGTGAGTATTCGTTTGTTCGTACTTGTAGTTCTACCGTCTCTTAAATTACGTAATGCGTGTAACTGGTTTCGAACGTCTTATGCTGTGTTTCTCGTAGAACGAGGGCGATCGTGTCGAATTATACAGTCCATCCGAGCATTTTTTCAACGATATCGAATCGAGTGAAATTACTCTTCCGGCCACTTTGAAAAACTTACTGAACAGAGTGAAAAATCGCACTAGCGAACCGATTTCAGTTGACGATGTCGAAGTTGGTGGTGGTACCGCCGGTACCATTTTGGAAGTCGATCCTATCGTAGATGCCTACAAGAAAAGCGTCGTCGACGAGTCGGACGAAGACATAGACGATGCGATTTTCGAAGAAAATCCTTATACTCCGCCGCTCGGTGTGATCAACATCGACGATGACGAAGACGACGACGACAACAACAACAACAACAACAACAACGACGATGACCATGACAATGGCAATGATGACGGTGATGATGATGACGATGACGATGACGATGACGATGGTGATGGTGATGGTGATGATGATGATGATGACGATGACGGCAACGGTGGCGGCTACAATAAAGACAAAGACAAGGACAACGATAATAATATTGACGTTAATACTGACGCTGAAACGGGCGGCTACGATGACCAAGATAAGCACATTAACGCTAACGAAAATCGTGACGACCGTTGTAGCAAAGAGGATGTCAACCGCGTTAATTTCAAAAAAACCGAAGAAAATAGCGACCGCCAAGTAAGTTTTAAGAACGCGATTGGCAACGAAAACGAAGAGATTAAAGCGACCGGTCACGTTGAATTTATGGCTACGGCTGAATTAGCCGAAGATATCAAATCGAATCGCGACCCCCGTCGTAAGACAACAGCCGTTGCAGCGACGATTATTTCACAGCCTCCGCCGCCTGGCATGGAAGACGAATTCAGTGCGATGCCGTCGGTTACCAAACCAGACGCGATTAATCCTATGCTAGGTTCGACCGGCATGACGGACGCTGGATACAGTACGCAGATGCCGTACGCGTACGCTCCGCCGTACGCTGCGATTATGCCGCAGCCTGCGCCATCGCCGATGTACTTGGCTACGGCGGCGATATATCCGCAAACGGCGGCAACATTACCGTACGCAGCCATATCGGCGGCGACACCGACAGCCGCTCCGCCTCCTCCGCCGCAGATATACGTGCCGCCGCCGCCGCCTCCGTCCGTCATGCTTCGTACCGATCCGTCTTTGATTCCGCTACCAATTGATACTCCGGACAGTAAAAGAACGTGCGAAAAAAGAAAACTGAATAACGAGAATGACGAAGATTCGAACGACGACCGAAAATCCACTAGTTTTAAGACATTCAAGAAGCACAAGCCTTACTACGCATCGGATTCGAAATCGAATGAAATGAAATCATCACCCAACAGGTAATTTCTTCGCTCGTTTATATCGAAGCACTCGACGATGGTATGGCGTAGTACGAGGTGGGGAAGCGAGAAAGAGGAGGAGACGTATCGTGGTGCGAGCGCGTGTGCGAGATCTCTGGTATCTATTTATTTTATGTGTAATCGTTCGTTCGATCTCGTAGGCACCGCAGTTCCAGTTACGAATCTCACCGTCGCGGCTATCAAAGAGACGACTTCGAGTCCGGCTCCAGTACTGGTGGTTCTTCTCGATACGCACACAAGTACAGCGGAGGTGGTGGTAGTGGTGGTAGTAGTAGTGGCGGCAACTCCAGCAGCAGCAGTCGAAGTTATCGAGATCGCGGCGGCTATTGGAAAAGTGGAAACGATTATTCGTCTTCCAGTCATAAGAGATATTCTCGTAACAGCAGTGGCGAGCGAGATCGCAGTGGTTCTAGCAAACGTAACCGCTGGGATAGTTCGAAATATGAGCACGACGATCGCGATTGCGATTCAAAAAAGGATAGAGACAAATGTGGCGATCATTCTAGAAAGTCCGAATCCTCGAGACGAAGTTGAAAGTACTGCGAAACGCCGGTAAATTTCTTTTTCTTCTTCTTCTTCTTCTTTTGTTCTTACGCCGATACCTCGCCATCGTTTCAAATTACATCGTATCTTATCTGTAACAGCCGAAGCGTAATACCTGTATCTTTATGGTGGTACGTAGCTACGTATTACGTAGCATTACCTGTTATGCGAATGTATCTGCAAATCTTCCTTTTGTATTTATGTACGTAAGTACGATGTAAATACTGTACGTGCAGGGCACAAGTGTCCACTTGTTCCTGTATTATACCTATGTTGTCGTAATTTTTTGATCTCGAGTTTTTAATAGGTTTTTTTTTTTTTTTTCTTTTTCGTTAATGCTACGATTGATTATTACCGCCTGTCGTAGTAGTTGTTGTTATTATTATTACGATTATTATTATTATTATTATTACTTTATTTTTTATTTTTTCATATTTATTAGTATTATTATTGCCATCAGCATTATTTTTATTGTTGCTACTTTATAATATGTAATGGTGTGAGCGATTGGTAAGGGAGGAGTATTTATCGCCAGTTTGAATGGTTGGTTCGTTGACGATGCTTTTCCTCTTGTACGATAGTTGATACGTTTTTATCGTTGCGATTACTCGTGTTTCGAAATCAGCGAAATCATCGGATACCAGTCGTATTTTCGTATTTTTCGGAAAATTTTTAACATCGTGTTAGCCAAGAACGCGCGTTTCAAAAATTTTGAGAACCACAATGATACTAAATTTACTGCGGAAAGAACTTGCGTAAATTCGTTTGTATCATTTTTTTTTTTTTCAACGTACCTTTGAAAAGAAGAAAAAAAAACTGGTAAACTCAACTCGGCCGATTCAGTTTTTCTTCGATTTTTCGTTTGTATATATGTAAGTTTTTCAATTTGAAAACTTATCAACTCGGTCTGTAATTCGCCCCTTGAGTCCTCCTATATGTTAGTGTTCGATTATTTGCGAAGTAGTAGAAGTAGAAGTAGAAGTAGAAGAAGAAGAAGAAGAAGAAACGTGAAATGTTTATACGAATGAAATGCTCTGTAAATAGTACAAATTTACGTTCCTGTAATAATAAATATAATAATTACCTATAATTTTCACCTCTGCTTTGTTATTTTTATTTAATTTTATTAATTACGATTGTTGTGTGTGTTTTTTTTTTTCGTTTTTTTTTTTTCGACGATTCTAGTCTGTGTAAAATTTGTACAAAGATGTTTGTAAATGTATAGAAATACGAGTGCATATATGTGTACATGGTACCAAGGAAATACGATCAGTGACCAGGTAACTTGAGGTCGCGTCGAAGATGCAGGATTGTCTGCACAAATGTATCGCTGCTAATACCAAGAAACTGAAGTATCTGCGGTTTATCGTCGTTGTACTTGTGCACACGCTGTACACTGAGTGTACAACAGTGTACAACGTACAGCACGTGTGTTATATGTGTAGTTGCGCCTAGGTAATGAGTGCAGGTGTACAATTCTACGCAGGTATTAGGTAGTCGGTAGTCGGTAGTCGGTAGTCAGTAGTCGGTAGTTGGTAGTTGGTAGTTGGTACGCAGTACGCACTTTTAACTGGCGTGTATCGACGTATCGAATATTATGGTATTACGCGCGTAATGAGTGTAGGCTGTGGCGGTGGCGAGCGGACTTATTTTACACGGATGCGATGCGAAAGCCCGACAGCGGTGTTGAAATTTGTTCAAGTTGTAATTTGCAGGCCAGAAACCAAAAACCATAAACCAGAATCTAAGTGGAATTAATTTTTTTACATTACGCGTGATTTCTTTTTTTTCTTTTTTTTTTTTTTTTTTTTTTTTTTTTTTTTTTTTTTTTTT